>JAMYXO010000667.1:7500-12500 GCA_033310375.1 Conus canariensis | reverse complement strand
CACACACACACACACACACACACTATTCATTAAAGACAATAGTGAACGCTTACCTATATCCCATTTTCTAATACAACGAGAGAGAGAGAGAGAGAGAGAGAGAGAGAGAGAGAGAGAGAGAGAGAGAGAGAGAGAGAGAGAGAGATAACGAAAACGATAACGATATATAACGAAAACGATAACGATAACGAAAATTTATTCAGAAAGCCACAGCCCCATTTGAAGGGGGTGAGTAATAAAGAACATAGTTAAACAAGGTATTTCCTCACAAAAATTTAAACATTCTCAACATATGCAAATTACCTATGTCAAATCACTCCTTCTTTTAAATGATTTGTACAGATATAAAGCAATGTTTCTTGCAACGTTGTAATTTTTGACGACAAAAGACAGACTAACTTGAACAGTGCTGGACGTCGATGATATTTTAACGGAATAAGTTTTTGTCGTAGATCTGCCAGAACAGGACATAAGAATTCAAAATGAAGTTCATCTTCCCTACCAGATTTACACAATGGACACAACAAATCCTTTTCTGTATGGATATTATATCGTTGACGATGCACAGCAATATCCGATACACCAAACCTGAATTTTGTTAATTCAGACCTGATAAATCTATTCAAGTTCAGAGACAAATAAGCTTCTGCTTCTACTAAATAATTACTTTTCAGCAGTCTAAATAATGAAAATCGTTTGCTGTTTTGAATATGGCTATCCCAGTCTTGCCATCTGCAATCTATTGTTCGTTGCTTGAAACAAGCCAAGAAACTGCTGACACAGCCAACCCCTTGTTCTAAGCATACAAACGAAAAACCATAATTACATAAACATTTACGAATGCCCGATGCCCACGTAGTTTTCCCTCTCATATCCAGGTCAAACAATGTTTTATAAGCTTTGGCTGGCAATCTATGTTGCCCCATACGTAACAGTTTAAGCCAGTATCTTACTCATTTTATATATGAATTCAAATAAATAGGGAATCTACCAAGTTCTCCATAAGTCAAGTCATTTGGGGTACGTCTATCGACATTCAAAAACCGTTTCATAGCAAATAAGTGCAATTTCTCTATGTCATGTCCTTTCTCCAAACCCCAAATCTCAGCGCCATATTGGACTATAGGCTGGACCTGGATATCAAACATTCTGAAAAATAGTTTTACTGACTCGTTTTCAAACTTATACAAGACGCTTAAAATGGCCATAACAGCACGCTTCCCTTTACCCACAAGATCTTGGCAGGCAAACGAAAAACTTAGTTTGGTAGAAAAATATAAACCCAGATATTTGTAGGCGTTTACAATCGCAATTTTAGAATTTCCATAAAACCATTTTTCACGCGACGACAAATATCCACCCTATCGAAAAACTATAATGTTTGTTTTGTCCATCTTTACTTTGAGATGTAAATCTCTGCGCCGCTGAGCACAAATTGTTCAACTGGTATTGAAGCCCTATAACAGTTTCAGACAGTAAAACGATATCATCTGCAAAAAGTAGAATGAATATTTCAATCAAATCAAATGAAACACCATTTGTTGCCCTTCCTGATAATTTCCAAAGCTAATTCGTTAATAAACAAAGAGAATAAAACAGGACTACAAACATCACCCTGCTTAACACCCTGTGTACATCTAATGTACTCTCTAAATTTTGCACCACACCTTATATTAGCTTTAACATCATCATACATACATTTAACACATTTAAATAGTTTACCTTTTCCACAATGTTTTGCCAGTACTGGCCACAGAAGCTTTCTAGAAGTAGAATCAAAGGCCTTTTCAAAGTCTATAAATGCAACATATAACTTACGATTATGTGAAAACTGCTTCTGAACAGCAGCCAGTAGAGTGAACAAATGATCGATTGTATTATAACCCTTCTTAAAACCTGCTTGGTATTCACCAGTTATGTTTTTTAATTCGATCCATTCAGATAATCTCTTGTTTATTATAGATCCATAAAGTTTACTAGCAATATCACACAAGGAGATTCCTCTATAATTATTAGGATTATTTGCATCACCCTTTTTAAACAGTGGTAAGATGATCGATCTGGTCCAATTCTCGGGATAAATTCCTTTTTCAAAAAGAACATTAAATAATTTTACAAGAAAATCGATTGCAAAGTCCCCCTAAGTTTTTAAAAACTTCACCAACAAGTCCATCAGGCCCTGCTGCTTTACCATTTTTCAGTTTCCTTATTACAAATTGTACTTCATGCTTTGTAATTGGTCGATCGAAAAATTCAGAATATTCACCAACTAATAATGTTTCATTTTCACCAGTGTCTGTATCAATGTTGATATCCTTTTCCAACACGTTTTTAAAATGGTAATACCATTGCTCCATTGTGATTCTATTCTGCTTCTGTGTTCGTGTTTTAAACGCTTGTTTGACACTTTTCCAAAAATCCTCTTGGTTGTCCATATTAGTGACAATTTCTTTGAACATTTTATCATTGTGTGACTTTTGCTTCCTATATAATAAATTTTTATACTCTGATCGTGATACACAGTATAAGTGTCGGTTATTTATTTTTTTTTTTATCTAAGGTTCTCTTCCATACCCTAAGTAACCTCCTGACATCTCTTTTAGCTTGTAAACACTCAAAATCAAACCAGTCATTCTGTCTTTTTGTCCTGTTCACACATACTCGTTTTTCCATACATTTACCAGCTTCTTTAACAGTATTGATAAACAAATCAAGAGCATCATTTACATTAATATCTATCAAATTAACAGCATGCAAAAACTTTAATTTCATTTCATCCGAGTGCATCATATTAACGAAGTCCGTGGCGCAATTATTATTCCAAACAAATTTCTTTGTATACTCTTTTGTTTCTTGCTTTATATTTTCACAATCATTAGAACCAGATGCACTCACATGAAATTCAAGAGGCATGTGGTCCGATTTCATCCGTTCTTTTACATGAAGGCTACAAGAAGATTGTATGAAATCAAAAAGGTCAGAAGAAGCAACAAAATAATCGTTCACACTACTACCAGATTCACTGATATAAGTAAAACAGAAATTGTCATCACCAGGACATACACCGTTTAAAATATATAAATCTAGCGCGTTACACATGTTTAGTAAACTTTTGCAATAAGCATTTAACACTGTATCTTCAGAGTGACGTCTCATTTCAACAATACCAGACTTATCAAACCATGAAAATGTTTTTGTTTGTTCATCAAGTTGCGGTGAAACATCGGCCGTTCGGCCGTTAAAATCACCACACATCAATATTGACATTTTGTCCATGTAATACAAATTACCTATTACACAATCCTCCAGTTGATTGATACCATTATCAACATTAAACACAGAGTAGTATGGAGACTTCTGGGGGAACATACGAACATACATATAGAATATCATTCGCCAAATGAAACAATTTTTTATCAATAACAAACAACATGACATTATCACGCTCAGTACTCATTTTTGACACATATTTCATGAGATTATTTCTTATCAGACATATTACTCCCCCCGATCTTCTTCCACGCCGAGTGAATTTAACTGCAGGCTTAACAAACATGTTATGATCAGAAAACATGGAACACTGAAACTTGTCAACGAAAGTTTCAACAAGACAAATGAAATCAAAGGAAGAAACATATTCAATAACATCAGGATCAGACAGTTTAGAGAGTAAACCACAAATATTCCAGTGTAGAAAAGAATAGGTTCTTGTGTTGCTAACATTCTCCGATACAGAATGACAACCATTAATCACCAGAGAAGGCTTCTGTGCTTTCAGAACACTGACACTGTCACACATTTCTTTATTTTCGTGCACGCATCCAGACACGCTTTTCACGCTTTCAGAAACACACAAGGGTGCATGCGTACGACTGTCTTCCCTGTAAACAAACGCCCTCTCTCTATCTGAACACGGACTCGCAATGTCAGATTTTGTATTTTGAATTCCCCGTGCCGTGTTCGCCTGCGCATTGGACCATCCCCTTGAAACCGGTGTCTTTCCAAAATGCTCCCCACTTGTATTTACACCTAACCTACTAACACAAAAAACTATCTAACTCATCAAGAACATTTGTTTTACTAGGCCGGCCGTATTCCTATGGTACCTCCACGATGCTTGTTTCATCACCAGACAAGAAGAATTTCTTCCCTTCGACGACCAGGTGATCGTAGATCATGGTGGCCCTCTTTCCCTGATCTTTGGCAGCTCTCAGATGAGGTGACAACTTTTTTCTAATTGACCTGAGAGAGAGAGAGAGAGAGAGAGAGAGAGAGAGAGAGAGAGAGAGAGAGAGAGAGCATTCGTTCTTTCATTCATCTGTTATTCTATGTATCTAATTTGGTAGTTACTTAGTGAATAATTGATTGATTATGTGACTACATTATGTATTTCTCAATTTATTCATTTAATTACCTCTAAGCAATGTTTTGCAGCATGCATGCCCTATGATGTGGTAATCACAATATTACCCATGGAAAGTTTAAGGCTTTCTGCTTTTACATGTACAATTTGAAATCAATGACGCATACAGTTTGCAAAAACAGGTTTCTCCCCCCCCCCCCCCCCCCCCCCCCCCCCCCCCCCCCCGCCTATTCCCCGCTGTCTTTTTAGATGAGTTTGTTCTACATTCGTTTATGTTCTTTTCATTCTATGGTACACTATTTTAAAATTTTCTCTTTATTTTATTTTTTCTTTCTTTCTGCATTCCTTCATTTCTTCGGTACACTCGTTTACTTGTTCGTCGTTGTTTTTTTTCGTCCGTTTGTTGGGTCGGTCGGTGGATCGATCGGTCGCTCTTTCTGTCATTCATTGGTTCAGTCAGTCAGTTGATCGTTCAGTCATTCATTGGTTCAGTCAGTCAGTTGATCGTTCATTCATTCATTGGTTCAGTCAGTCAATTGATCGTTCAGTCATTCATTCGTTCAGTCACTCAGTTGATCGTTCAGTCATTCATTGGTTCAGTCAGTCAGTTGATCGTTCAGTCATTCATTGGTTCAGT
>JAMYXO010000066.1:37500-100515 GCA_033310375.1 Conus canariensis | reverse complement strand
TGACGAATATCATCATCAGCTGTGCCAAGAACGTCATTCTGGCTTCTACCACCAAACCTCAGATGCCGAAAACTCCCTGGTTTAATGCTGAGTGCCAACAAATCCACAATCAACGCCAGAAGGCTCAACGTGTTGTCTGTCGCAGGCCATCAATACCTTACGCGAGGGCCCACCAAAATCTTCGTGCCAAATCTCGCTACATTTTCAAAAAGTGTAAACGTCAGTCTTGGAGAGACTTCTGCTCCAAGTTGACATCAAAGACCTCCAAGAAGAAAGTATGGAAAGTGATCAGGAAAATTAGTGGAAAAAAGACCAATCCTTCTATCTATCACCTGAAACTTGCAGAAGCCCTGATCACAGATAAACAAGCTGTAGCTAATGTGCTGGCCTCAACTATTGAAAAGAACTCTTCCTCCACAAAGAAAACACCTGCTTTTCTGAAAAACAAACTCCTGAAAGAAAAATCTCCTTGTAACTTCTCATTAGACAACACTGAAGCCTACAATCTGCCATTTTCGATCGATGAACTGAAATCAGCTCTGCAAACCTGCAACGATTCTGCTCCTGGCCTGGATGAGATCCACTATCAGCTCTTGAAACATCTCCCAGAAAGCTGTCTCCAGACAATATCTGGTCCACAGGGTGTTTTCCACCGTCCTGGCGGAAAGCCCTTATCATACCCATACCCAAACCTGGAAAAGATCTTTCTAACCCATCCAATTACCGTCCCATAGCTTTGACCAGCTGTGTCTGCAAACTGATGGAAAAAATGGTCAATGCTCGACTCATGTGGAAACTTGAAACCGACGGCCTTCTGGCGAAAGAACAGTGTGGTTTCCACAAACATCGCACTACAGTTGACCATTTGATCCGTCTAGAATCTACACTTCGGAACGCCTTTATTAACAAACAACATGCAGTGGCAATTTTCTTCGACTTGGAGAAGGCCTACGATACCACCTGGAAATCTGGGATTCTTCATGATCTCCATGATCTTGGTTTTCGGGGTCATCTTCCACTTTTCATTCAAAATTTTTTGGGAGAACGACAGTTTCAGGTCCGGGTTGGCACCACTCTCTCTGATGTTCATGAGCAGGAGTTGGGTGTTCCACAAGGAAGCATACTGTCTCCTGCCCTCTTTAGCATCAAGATCAACAACATTGTCAAGTCAGTTCAACAGGGTTCAGACTGCTCATTGTTTGTGGATGATTTTGCTGTCTACGCAACTGGAAGCCTGTACCCGAGTGTCCAGCGCAGGCTCCAGCTTTGTGTGGATAAAATTCATCAGTGGGCGGATGAAAACGGCTTCACTTTTTCTCCTACAAAGACACAGTGCATTCACTTCCATCATTTTCGTCGGTTTTTTCCAGATCCTGAAATCAAAATAGGGAAATCTCCCATTCCAGCTGTCAAAGAGGCCAAATTCCTAGGAGTGATTTTTGACCAAAAACTCAACTTTCTCAGCCACATTAAAAACCTCAAAACCTCTTGCCAGAAAGCTCTGAATATTCTGCGGGTCGTAGCACACACTGACTGGGGCGCTGATAAGAAAACTTTGCTGCACCTCTACAGAGCCTTGGTCCGTTCCAAACTGGGCTATGGTTGTGCTGTGTACGGCTCTGCAAGACCCTCTTATCTAAAACTCTTGGACCCTATCCACCATCAAGGGCTTCGTCTCTGTCTTGGAGCATTCCGCACCACCCCTGTGTACAGCCTGTATGCAGAGGCAGGTGAACCCTCACTGTCCAACCGCAGGCTGAAGCTATCTTTGAATTACTACATCAGACTGTTCTCGGAACCGCAGAATCCTGCCTATGACTGTATCTTTGACCCTCAGTTTCAAAGCAAATTCGAAAACAACCCTAACTGTATTCCGCCGTTTGGTCTTCGTATGCAGCCTCACGTGCGGAATGCAGGTCTAGACCTAGGAGTTGTGTCCGATTTTTCTAAGTTTCCAGATCAGCCTCCATGGACCTTTTTCACACCAGAGACTCGTTTTGATCTTGCAGCTTTTCGCAAAGAGTCTACCAGCTCTCTGGCATACAAGGCTTTGTATGCTGACCTCTGTTCAAAATTCCCATCTTATCTGAAAATTTTCACTGACGGTTCCAAGTCTGAGGACGGAGTGGCCTGTGCAGCCTATTGCCCTGGTGCTCCTTCTCAGATACTGTTAAAACATATCCCCCCAGATGCTTCTGTCTATTCTGCTGAACTTACTGCTCTGGTTTTGGCATTGAAGATAATTTCACAATCTGAGAAGAGGGACTTTCTGGTTCTGTCGGATTCGCTGTCAGCTTTGGAGGCCATAGCTGGCCGCAACCTTCAGCATCCAGAACTTTTACATTTCTTTGAGCTTTTTAGCAAGTTGAAAGCGGATGGTTACAACATTATTCTGGCTTGGGTTCCTGGTCATGTTGGCATCGGAGGGAATGAAATGGTTGATCGTTTAGCCAAGAATGCCACAAGAGAGAAACTGTCCAACATTTATATCCCTTGCTCAGATCTGAAACCCAAAATTAATGATTATGTGAGAGACCTCTGGCAGAAGGATTGGAACACACAGACGGATAACAAACTCTTTCAGATCCGTCCAAACCTTAATGAGTTCCTCCCATCTACGTCTGGTGGCCGTAAAGAAGAAACAGTTCTGTGCCGGCTGCACACCGGCCATTCGTATTTTACCCATTCGTACCTTTTAAAGAATGAGGAAGCTCCGTGGTGCATTCCATGTCATGTGCCACTCACAATGAAACATATTCTTTTAGAGTGTTGGGACTTGCACGATGTGAGACACAAACATTTTACAGCAGAGTCCATGAAAATCCTGTTCAGGGATGTTCCGCCTGACGTGATCTTTGAGTTTTTGAGAGAGATTAACATTTTTCATCTGATTTAAGATTTTACGGATGAAAGATTTTTAACGAAGTTTCTGGTGCGTTTCTAGAAGATGTCTTTTAAAGAGATGTGTGAAAGGTGGTTTTTTTTGTTTTTTTTTATTTTAAAAAATGACTTGTGAGTTGATTTTAACGTGGTGACAGCCCTGATGTGGCCCCTTGCGGTCGGCTGGGCTATAAGCAACATTATCTTATCTTATCTTAGTTAATTTATTGCCGCTTCTTATCCTTGTTTTAGCTGCATTATACATACTTAAACAATTTTCCTCTTATACCGTTTTTTATCAATATAGGCCACAGTAGATTTGCACTGATCGAGTCAAACGCCTTTCTGAAATCAATAAATACTACGTATAACTTGCAATAAAAGAAAACTGCATCTGAATTAAGGCAAGAAGGGTAAACATATGGCCTACAGTCGAGTATCCACGTTTAAATCCAGCCTGATGTTCATCAGTTCCGTTATACTTTTCTACATATTCCTAGAGTCTAGAGTTAAGAATGGTACTAAATACATTGCTACGAATATCAGACAACAAGACATCTCGGTAGTTGTTCACATTATTCACATCACCATTTTTTTGATACAGGGTAGAGTTATAGACTCACACAAGACTAAGGAAAAATACCCTTATCGAGCAATGCACTGAAGAACAAGATAAAAAAAAAAGTCTATGATCTGTTGGCACAGGGCTTATGAAAAAACAAAAAACAATAATTCCGTCAGGACCTGCAGTTTTACCAGACCTTGATTTTTCAAGTGCTAGTAAAACTTGATCTTTTGAAAAAAGGAGGTCCATAGACTCATTTTCCGCGTTTGGCAAAGCATAATAATAGTCATTTGGCAATACCTTTAGTAAGGACTGAAAATGTCGGAACCATTCATCGAATAGAATGTTATTTCTGGGTTGTTTTTGTTTCAGTGAAATATTTTTCATACTGTCCCAAAAATCGTTTTGATTATGAACAGATACTGGGAGTTGTTCTGATACGCTGTTATTTTTTTTTTCTAAAACTCTCTTTTCTTTCTAACTAACACATTTTCTTCTTAAATGAGGAATATCATCGTTAACTGGCTGATGCAGAGAAACAGTTCAAATGCAGCTGTTCAGATCACCACAGATCATAACATAAACATCATCCAGTGCTAGTAATAAGTCAGGCAGACAATCTTCAAGTATTGCAATCCCCTGATCGTAAACAAAACAGCTATTGAAAGGAGAACTTTTGGGTGGTACACACAGAGGTATAAAACGTCCACAAGAACGCCCAAATAATTGCTGATCAAGAACAAAAGCACACATATTTTCATACTTGACAAACAAATGACATATCAATGGACAAAACGCCCTTTTCATTATGCAAATTATGCCCCCTGAATTTCTCCCTTGACTAGTAAATCTGCAGAATGTTTACAATATATTTCAAATTCAGATAATAAGCAGGAATCCCAGTCTTTCTCAAAGTCTCCACCAGACGAACAAAATCAAAAGAAAAAACATACAACAAAAGAAATCATGAAACATTAGTGTTGAGCGTAATCATTGACGTTCCTAGATAAAAGTCTCAAAGTATATACGGAAGATAAATTAGAATGTGAAACTAGTTCGGGGCTATTGTCTTCAGGGGAAACAGTGTTGTGCACATATTCATTTGAAAGAAGGCCTCCTCCCACTCTCTCCGTGACATGAAACGAGGTACGAGAAACCAAAACATGTGAAAAGGAATCTGAATTCATAACTTGTGATTTTTCGGAAACGAAATGAGGCAGGGAACAGTAAACGATAAACAGTAAACAAGTTGGGTATTTTTTGCTCCCATAAGAAAACCTAACACAGAGTAACTTTTATTCAAGACTGGCACAGCCTTTTAAACTTGAATAAAGTCAGACAAATACACAGACGAACAATCTAATAGTGGGGAAAAAACAAGCGCAGGCCAACAATTGGATTATCTTCATAGTAATGACTTGGCAAAGATTTGGACTTAAGGGGGGGGGGGGGGGGGGGGGGGGTGGAATTTGAAGGTGGAGAAACTGGGAACATGAAATGAAGAAAATATGTTACAAATATGAAAACTCTTCACTAGTTGCATAAGGGAACCATCGCAATCCCTTTTGAAGGCAGATATATTTGTAATGTCTGCTCCGAGGCCTTTCGTCCGCTGGGTCAGACTCATCAGGGAGACACGGCTGGTTGTGTCTGCGCTCCTGGCGTCAAATAGAGACACACCACAGTCCATAATACTGTAGTGTTCTCACCACCAAGGGTGCAAAAAAGAATCCAATAGCACCCCCAAAGCAGCCAGCGAAGAGTAGTAAATGAAACCAAACGAAAGTGTGGGGAGGAAAAAAAGTTGCTGAAAAACTAAAGACATTATGCAAATAGTATAAAATGTAGGGGACAATCTTTGAGCCTACGCTTGAGGATCCACCCAAAGATGCAAGGGAGATCAAAAGACAAACACACAGACGGACAGAAACAAATACAATTAACCTCAATTTAATCAAAACAAAATCGGAAACGAAATGAGGCAGGGAACAGTAAACGATAAACAGTAAACAAGTTGGGTATTTTTTGCTCCCATAAGAAAACCTAACACAGAGTAACTTTTATTCAAGACTGGCACAGCCTTTTAAACTTGAATAAAGTCAGACAAATACACAGACGAACAATCTAATAGTGGGGAAAAAACAAGCGCAGGCCAACAATTGAATTATCTTCATAGTAATGACTTGGCAAAGATTTGGACTTAGGGGGGGGGGGGGGGGGAATTTGAAGGTGGAGAAACTTTAGTTTTTCAGCAGTTTTTTCCTCCCCACACTTTCGTTTGGTTTCATTTACTACTCTTCGCTGGCTGCTTTGGGGGTGCTATTGGATTCTTTTTTGCACCCTTGGTGGTGAGAACACCACAGTATTATGGACTGTGGTGTGTCTCTATTTGACGCCAGGAGCGCAGACACAACCAGCCGTGTCTCCCTGATGAGTCCGACCCAGCGGACGAAAGGCCTTGGAGCAGGCATTACAAATATATCTGCCTTCAAAAGGGATTGCGATGGTTCCCTTATGCAACTAGTGAAGAGTTTTCTTCTTCTTCTTCTTCTGCGTTCGATTGAAGCTGGATGCGTCAGACTTGTAACCCGGCCGCCATGATGAAGCCCGCGGTCTTCTCCAGGTCAGAACGGGCTCCCCAAAGCTGCGCCTGTAACTCCGCTCCCCCCGGCCAGGTTTTGTGTCGTAGAGCTGCGTGAGTAGGACAGCGCAGGAGGACATGTTCAGGGGTCTGGGGTCCAGTGCCGCATGGACACTGGTCAGTGTAGGTGATCTTCAGGCGGTTAAGGTGGCTCAGCAGTCTGCAGTGGCCGGTCCTCAGTCTGAAGAGGATTGTCTGCTGGTGCCTTTGGAGCTGGTGGATCGGGTCAGCACCACTCTCTGCACCCAGCCTTCTCTTCCACTGGGACTGAAACTGGTTGTGGATGATGGTCTTGGCCTCCCTGTAGGTCACGGGGTGGCTGAACTGCTCCATTTTGCTGCCTGCTTTGGAGAGAGCATCAGCTTTTTCGTTGCCCATGATCCCACAATGAGACGGAATCCACTGAAGCGTAATGACAGACTGTTTTGAGAGTTCATAGAGGGCAGCCTTGATGTCTTTGCGTATGTTGTTCATTTCTTGTGTTCTGAAGTCCCTGCAGCAGAGATCGGCAGTCTGTGAAGAAGACAACCTTCTGTGATGGGCTGGCCGGTTCCAGAAAGATCCTCACTGCGTGGAGCAGTGCTATTGCCTCTGCTCTGTAGTTGGAGGAGATCTTTCCAGTAGGGAAGGCCTTGTGTGTCAATCTTCCATTGGTGTGTCTGATGAAGAACCCTGCTCCTCCATTCTTGACTGCTCCTTCTGAGGATCCATCTGTGAAGACGTGGGTCCACTCACTGGGGTTGTATTGGTTGGCGATCATCTCCTGTGCTAGAGCTTTCATTACTTGAGGGGCTTGACGGTCCATTCTTTTAATGCCAGGAACTTCGGTGATGATTGCGACATCTTCCAGGTGATTGTCTGGTTCCTCAAAATTTGGAAGCATCTCCGTTTCGGCTGGTGAAACAGGCAGCAGGTCTTCATTGCTGCGATGCAGGCTCTTAGACAGGTGGTTGAAACTTGTTCTCTTTAGCCTGTTTTTGGTGGGGTTCTGCATCTCGGTGTGCATGGGGTGGGTAGGCATACGCAGTAACTTTTCACTGTGGATGAAAACCTTCTCCTCGCGTCTGTCTTCGAGGGAATGTAGACTAGTAAGCTTCTCCATGGCTTGGATTGGGGTAGTCTTCATCCCACCAGTGATCAGTCGCAATCCTGCATTCTGCACTTTGTTCAGGCGACTGGTGTTGGTCTTGGATGCAGTGGCCCATGCAGAACTGCCATACTCCAGGGTTGGTCTGACGGTACCCACATACACCTTCTGCAGGATGCTGCTGTTTGCGCCCCAGGATGTACCGGCCAGCTTCTTCATGATGGCGAGCTTCCTGACTGCTTCGTTTTCAATGTTCTTGAGGTGCGGATTCCAAGTAAGCCGCTTGTCCAGCTTGATGCCTAGGTACATTGGGTTGTCTTCTTGTTTTAGCTCTCTTCCATTTATTTTCAGGCTGATGGTTTCTCGCAGTGGCGACAGCGAGAAGACTGTGGCCACTGTCTTGGTGGCATTGATTTCTACGCCCCAGTCAGAGGCCCATCTTCCGACGTGTTCCAGTGCTTCCTGCATCCTGTAGCTGGCTGTGGTTAAATGTTCTGCAGCACTCCAGGCAGCAAAATCGTCGGCGTGGAGAGCTCTGGAGATGTGCTTGGTGAGCTTCTCAGCGATGTCATCAATGAAGATGAGAAAGAGTGTAGGGGAGATGACTCCTCCTTGTGGTACACCTTGTTGTAGAGTGATTCGGTGGCTAATTTTCCCATCAAGCTGAACTCTTGCTGTGCGGTACTGGAGGAAGTTGCGTATCCAGCGGTACATATTCCCTTCCACTTTCTTGTTTAGCAGCTTCAGGAGAAGTCCTTCCTTCCATACCTTGTCGAAGGCTTTGGTCAGGTCCACAAAGACAGCGAGTACCTTTTTCTTCTCCTGAAAGGCGTTTTCGATCTGTTGGGCGAGGTACACAAGCTGGTCTTCCGTACTGTGGTTTTTCCTGTATGCTGACTGTGTGTTGCTGAGCAGGTGATTTTCTTCCAGGTGTTTCAGCAGTCTTGTGTTCACCATTCTTTCCATCACCTTGCCCAGACAACTGAGGAGGCTGATTGGTCGGTAGCTGGATTTCTTGGTTTTGTCTTTTTGTTTCTTTCTGATGGGGATGATGACTGCTTCTCTCCATCGGTCTGGGAATTTCCCTGAGCTCCATGACTGGTTGATGATCAGAAGGAGCTTCTGTTTTGCTGTGGTTCCAAGTCTCCTGATCATGTCATTGGTAACACCATCTTTCCCTGGGGCTTTCTTTGGCTTTAGTTTTTTAATGGCTGCATTGAGTTCAGTCATGGAGAAGGCTGACATCATGGACGGTGTAGGGTTCTGGTGTTTCAGCTTCTCCCTGGTTTCCTTGCTGACTTCCTGCACTCGGGCAATGGGTATTGTTGCTTTGCTTTCCTCTTTGTAAAATTCTGCCAGGATGTTTGCTGCTTTCCTTCCCGTGTGGTGTGTACCATTTTCCTCGATGACGGTTTTGCTGTGTCCCGCTCTGGTGTCTTCATTCAGGGCTTTTGTCAGATTCCACAGCTTGCTGGTGTCCTTCTCCATGTTGAGGCTGCTGGTCTTCTCGTTCCAGCTCTTTTGGAGTTCAGCTTTCTTCTGTTGGTTGAAAGCTTCTTTGGCGTTGTTGTGCCTCACTAGGTTCTCTGGAGTGGGGGTTTGCTCCATAGCTTCTCTGGCATTGTCCATTTCAGTGTGAAGCTGTTCCAGTGTGTCACTCCAGTATGGCAGGTAATGTCTTCTTTTGCCCCTTGGGATTGCCTGCTTTGCTGCCTGAAGAATTGCATCAGTGAAATTCTGGACGTTCTTGTTCAGGTCATTTGCACAGCAAATGTTTTTGGTGTGGTGGTCAGCCTTTTCTGCAAAGAGGGTCCAGTTGGCTCGTTTGAAGTTCCAACTTGGTTGCATGTTGCGCTCAGTACATCCTAAGCTGGAGATGTTGAGAATGACTGGCAGGTGGTCGCTCCCTCCAAGCTGGGTGCTGACTTCTCTGGACGTGAGCTTGTGAATGTCCTCAGTAGCTACTGCCAGGTCTGGTGTGGAGGTGGTTTTCCAGGCTCTGGAGAAGTACGTTGGTTTGTCGTCCGCCTGGTTGATGAGTACTAGATTATTTTCCATCATCCAATCTTCCACTTCCTCACCACGGGCATCCATTTCCTCATATCCCCAGCTTTGCGAGTGGCTGTTGAAGTCTCCAACCACCAGATGTCTGCAAGCTTCTAGCTTCACGTTGTGTAGCGTAAGAGATGAGGTTGATGGGCTGTAGCAGTTGGTGATCCGTAGGTCTCCACTGGGCAGCAAGAGCTTGACAGTCAGGTGTTCTAGTTCTTGTCTTCTTGATCTGTTTGTCTCTACTGCAGGGATGGAGTTTCTGACAAGGGTAATGATTCCTCCCTTGTGTCTGTCTTCGCGGTCTTGGCGAAATGTCTCGTAGCCTCTTACGAAGAAACGTCGATGATCTTTCAAGTGTGTTTCTTGGATGCAGATGACATCGATGTTGTTTTTGCTGAGAAACTTTTGCAGTTCTGGCTTCTTGTTCCCTAGTCCTTCTGCATTCCACTGAGTCACTGTAAGGGTGGTAGGAGGCTGGGTAGTCTGGTCAGTCGCTCTACTCTGCCTTCCCCTGACCGTCAGGTTAACAGAGGCACCGGTCGCTTGGGTGGGCCCCTTTGAGGCTAAGGGCCCGGCTCCGTCCCTCCCCGGTTGTCGCTGATAGTTAATTGTATTTGTTTCTGTCCGTCTGTGTGTTTGTCTTTTGATCTCCCTTGCATCTTTGGGTGGATCCTCAAGCGTAGGCTCAAAGATTGTCCCCTACATTTTATACTATTTGCATAATGTCTTTAGTTTTTCAGCAACTTTTTTTCCTCCCCACACTTTCGTTTGGTTTCATTTACTACTCTTCGCTGGCTGCTTTGGGGGTGCTATTGGATTCTTTTTTGCACCCTTGGTGGTGAGAACACCACAGTATTATGGACTGTGGTGTGTCTCTATTTGACGCCAGGAGCGCAGACACAACCAGCCGTGTCTCCCTGATGAGTCCGACCCAGCGGACGAAAGGCCTTGGAGCAGGCATTACAAATATATCTGCCTTCAAAAGGGATTGCGATGGTTCCCTTATGCAACTAGTGAAGAGTTTTCATATTTGTAACATATTTTCTTCATTTCATGTTCCCAGTTTCTCCACCTTCAAACCCCCCCCCTTAAGTCCAAATCTTTGCCAAGTCATTACTATGAAGATAATTCAATTGTTGGCCTGCGCTTGTTTTTTCCCCACTATTAGATTGTTCGTCTGTGTATTTGTCTGACTTTATTCAAGTTTAAAAGGCTGTGCCAGTCTTGAATAAAAGTTACTCTGTGTTAGGTTTTCTTATGGGAGCAAAAAATACCCAACTTGTTTACTGTTTGTGATTTTTCGATTGGGACAACGAACGCCTGATTTCCATGTGCCCCTGAAAACTGCTCCCTCTATGAAATCATTATGTATAATGAGCGGGCCAACACCCTATTCCACTTCTTTCAGTGAGTTGTGAGCATCCACAGCAAACCTTTTTGTCATTAATAATCAAATGGTCGTAAATCAGGCGTACCTGTTTGCCATCACTTCTGGCCTTTTTCCAGAAATGGATTAAGCCTTCGTCTTCCTTCATGGAAAGCTGGTGATAAATTCTCCCTTAAAGAAATTCCGGTGCTCTTCAGTTTTTCTTTTGCTTTCAAGATTTGATTTTTGTTTTGTTTTGTTTTGTTTTGTTTTGTTTATAGAAGGAGCACCGAGCAATGACGGGGAAATCAGGTTCAGAGCCAAGTTGATGAACACAGTCAAATTCCATAGTGTCTATGAGTTCTAAGGTGTCCGTGATAACATCATAAATTAGCCCTTCACAGACCTCATTGTTTCATTTTCCCTTTATGGGATACCATACAACATAAATTGTTCTATCTTGATCTATTCTCTAGATCATCGCATTTCTTTTATAAATATCAACTTTTTCATTCAAGTCTTTACTTCCAAAATGTCATTCTTGTGTCGCAGATCAATAACTTCATTTCTGAGGTCACTCACAAGCTCATTAAGCACTCCATACTCCTGGCGGAGATGACTCACGTCTTGTTTAACCAGCTTGCTATTGAAGGTGCTATCCATGTTGTCCAGTTGTGACATCACATCAGCCATAGAAGGTTACTTTGTAGAACGGGAGGGATGAGAGGTGGTGAGCCAGGTCTGTCGCATGTTGCCAGCCGATACAGTCGCCTTGGTTGGGGTTGGGGCCAGGGTTTGATTCATCTTTCAAAAGTGCATGAGTAATATACCTTCGCCTCGATGCAGAACGAAGAAATGTTCCCCCAGAACACAGAACGAGGGACGGTCTGAGCAGAGCATCAGCTGAACAAGAATGTGTTGTTAACATGGCCATCTATTTTGCTTTCTTGATGACAGCCCTCTTCCACATGAAATTGATAAATATCGACAGAAAAGTTCCAATCTCACCCTAAAATCCAGCGGGGCGGATGGTGTGTTGGTTTAGTACGTGGGTCACCAATTCTAAAGATGGTACAGACTTTCAATTCACTGTAAACAGTCCAAAACTGGGGACGAAGTGACAGCTGCAACTGGACACCTTACATGAGAAAAGTAAGCAAGTAAACATCCATGAATGATAAAGAAGAAAGGAAGAAAGCATGCCAAGAAATACAAACCTTAGCAATGTTTTTTTTTAGCATTTTCCCACAAATTGCTCAAAATATAGATAATAAAAACAAGACTTTTTTCTACCCACATACCACGATACCACATCAGTATACCACCAGTGAAAAAAAAAGAAAGGAACAGTACGCGCGCGCACACGCAAAAATAGCAGAAAGGGAAACAAAGGGAAAAAAAAAGTTGAGCTGAAACCAGGAAAGGTGTAGGTGCCTCGTTAAATTACGTCATACATCTGGTGAAAATATTCCAAACATATAATAATAATAATAATGAATACTTATATAGCGCCTATTCTCGGCTAGAGACCAAGCTCTAAGCGCTTTACAATCAACACTCGTTTACACAACGGGCTGCCTACCTGGGTAGTGCCGACTGAAGAGCTGCCAGCTGGCGCTTCATTCAGTCGTTTCCCGTGTCATCCAGTCAGTATCGTTCAATATCGATCACTCATTTTCCTTACTTCCTTCATTCTTTCCATTTCTCACGCAGGGTGCATGCTATGTGTAACGTGTCATCCATACCAACGGCCAAACTGGCCTACTCTTCCGAAAGTTGGTGATGGGATTTTACGTGTGTGCAAGATGTTACGCGTGCGTTCACACACGGAACCTCGGTTTATAGTCTCATTCGAAGGACTGTATGGGAAATGGAGTCAGAACCAATGTTAACTCCGAGGGAAAAATCCCCCTGTACCGAAACGCCCCGGCGGAGGTTCGAATCCGCAACCCCAGGATCACCAAGATTACGAGTCCAGCGCTCTACCAACTGAGCTATTCCGGCTCCCAAAAAATTTTCCTTTGACCACTGCTTTATTATTCAATGAGCATTTGGCCACTCGCTGACAGTCTAAAAAGTGGTGTGAGGTCGACTGGCGCAGAAGCGTGGAGCATGCAGTTTCTGGTTGACTCTGTGGGGCAGAGGGAACTTGATGCTGTTGTTGTGGAACTGCAGAATGTTGGGGCGGCGACACTTGGCTGCAGCGACCTCTTCAACACGGATGATGTGGATAGAAGAAGCACGGGCTCTGTGACGAGCAGCCATGTCCGTGTAGCATGCGGTGACAGCCTTAGCAGCAGTCAGGTCCCTGTATTCACGGTACATGTTGTGCGTGACGGAGCGTGAGTTGTATCTCAGCCACACTCCAAAGTTCTTGATCTTCAGGGGTCTCTTCTCATACACCCTGCTGCAGGAGACAATCTCGCCAGTGGCCTTCTTCAGCTTTCGCAGCTGGCTAAGGAAGTACCAGAAACGTGACTTGGCAGTGGCCTGATCAGGTGCAAAGATTCTCATCTGGTACAAGGTGGGAGTGCGCACCTTGGAGCTGGGCAGACCACGCCCCACAACCTTGTACTCTCTCAACTCTCCCTTGACTTTCATGGCGACTAACGTGAAAGCAAAAAGAACGATGTGCAGATAATCAGCATGGACAGTCTAGGTGAATGTAAACGTACAGACATTAATATTGACATGAAGTAATGTGTGGTGCTGTACCCTTCCCTTAAATTTAAAAAGTTGTCGATCAAATTTAATGTCATTGCGCGTTTTTCATCAATATCATTGATGCGTTTAGTCCGGAATAATTTGATACTATTAGATCCCTCAAAATAAGTGTTTACAGATTCTTTTTCTGTTTGGCATAAGGTATAAGAGTGGTCATCAGCAACGCCCATTTTTTTCAATACAGCACTTGTACCCAAAATTCGATGTACATCCTCATTTGAAACCATTTTTATGTTACTTCAGTATTTTATGTGCCTTTTTTAAAACCATTCTTCCAGGCTATTTTACTTCATTTGGAAACGACGATCAGATTCTGCAAAAGACTAAAAAAAAAGTACGTTTACAGTCTGTCCAATTCGTCGATCAAACAACTTCCTTATTGAGTTTAAAACATTCATCATACAGGAAAGATTAACTAGTCGATCTTCATTTGTTTTTGGTTGCACATTTTCTCAAAACAATTGATATGCACATGGAAAACATGTGTCCAGTATAAGTTATCTGTTCTTGTTTGAGCAATACACAATGGTCCAAACATATCCAGTTTACTTAAAAGAAAAAAGAAGGTTATAACTGGTGCAAATGTTCCTATCCATGTAAGTTTAGAAAATATCAAATATGTTTAAATTTCGGGAATATTTAAACCACCATCGTTTTTACTTGTAACTATTGTCCTTCTACTAATTCTGCATTGTTTTCCGTTCCACTCAACTCGAAAAAACGATTTTGGAAACCTGCCATGAAATCATCGGCTGGATTAGGCAACATAATCCACAAGTATATCAGCTTTGAAAGACTTAAAGACTTCAGAATAGCAACCATTCCCAGTGGGGAATTATTTCTCTATGACAAGATTTTAGACAATGCCACCACCTCTTCATATTTGCTGTAGTGATTCGTTGCCTGGGGTGCTTTAGATCGCTTGTTAGTTGAATGCCTAGTATCTTAAAAACTGTCTGGTTTCAAGTTTATTTTTAAATGTGGTCACTACCGTTTGTTTGATTTTTTTTTTCATAGAGCCTAACAAAACTGCTTGGGGTTTTACCTACATCAATGTGTAAGCAGAGTACGAGCCAAACATTTCTACCCTATATGTATTTTGTCCGACTACCCTATATGTATTTTGTCCGAAAGATTTCTTGTCTTCGATGTTCATTAACTGAGTATTATCAGCGAACTTAGATACTTTATTATCTCGCTTCATTCATAAAGATTCTCTTAATGTCTTTGTTTTCACAAATACCTCAGCACACAAAATAAATAAATGAATAAATAATAGGAGATAGGGTCCCCTTGTCCACATCCATGTCACACACTCAACCATTCTGGTAGCTGCCCATTAACTATAACTGTCGACTTCATGTTTTCTGACAGGATTTCGGTAACTGTAATATCAAATCTAAAGTGTAGTTTTTCAGTGGCCTTTTGTACGTTCTATGAACAAAATGTGACCTAAACGGTGCAAACGTTTACATTGCTTTTTTCTGTGTTGTACAGTAAATGTGCAAATATTATACTTTTTTTTTCTTTAAGTGGGAGCGCATAGGAATCGAGATTTAATTTTTCCACAGCCGCGCTGGTGACGTTGGACTACTTCTTTTTTTTTTCTGGGGGGGGAACTTTACATGAAAGATTTTGCTGCACCAGTCACAAATGGTTCCCCTTTGTATTTGTAGGGAGAATTTGTTTGGAAAAGATTCTTTCTTTTTGCACCAGTACAAGTCGTGGCTAAATCCTTTCCCTTTGAGAGGGTAGCCAGATTCTGTTGCTGGAGATGAGTAATTAATTTAAAGTTCACATTTTCGTAAAGATTTCTGCCGTACAAGAGTTGGTCTTGGGCAAACAGTGATTGTTCCCTTTAGCTTGTGGTTGACCCACAGAGCTTTTTAAAAGGTCATCTGCGCACCGGGACGTGGGATACGCACTTTTTGTTTTCCTTTGTGTGAAGTCTTCCGGGAAATGAAATTATTTCCCGTGTTTTAATGCTTTAATGCGTTGACGCAGCTTTCAATCAACGTCCCTGTTCGATGCATGTAAATGGTTTGAAAGAGCTCCAAACGGTACCCTCCTGGGTACTGGGTAGGTCTGGTACCCACTCAGGACGATTGCCGGAATCGTAATCATGGACCCTTCACATGTGTTTGGTTGTCTGTATTGTCTGTATAAATGGTATGTGAATTTTGATCTGTCATTCATGAAAAAAAAATCTTGCTTTGATCAGATATCACTGTTATGCTGCCAGTCTGGTGTGAGTTTTTGGTTTGTTTGAACGTGAGAAACATTGTGTCATTTCTTTCGTAGCCAGTCTCTTTGCACACGTAGCCTTGTCCTTGCACACATGCACACACTCAAACCGACGGTTCGTGATAAGCTGTGTGCAAAACTAGAACTTACGAGATTAACATACTCATAAACAAAGAATAACAACATGGGTTGTACCAGCCTAATTTGTTGTTTTCTTGTTTGCCAATACTTGCAATCCACGATTTGTCTGTCGTTCCTTAGGAATTATGTACAAAAGTCATTGCCCAAAAAGACAAATGTATCATTCTCCAAATCTGCCCTCCCCACAACACCACATCCCATCCCATTCTTCATGAAATACCTGCTCAGGGAGAAAAGGGCATCTACGAATCATGGCCTAGATGCGGCTTGGCCCACGTAGTGTGTGAAGAATTCACGGCCGAAACATTTCACTCAGAGGGAGGACAGAGGCGGGGGCGCGGGGGGGGGGGGGGGGGGGGGGGGGGGGGGGGGGAAGGTCCGTCGGCTGACAAGCTCTCCCTAGAGGTCTTTTTTCCTCACTGGTCTAATGTCCTGCTTGATTGTTTCAACCCTTGTTCGTTGGTGATGTGATGAATATATCAAATGTTACGTATTCTGTATAGCACATCATTTCCACACCTTGGATTCTTCTTTCCAGATCCAAGCCTTCCTGTTCTTGTCAAAACAAATTTTATGGTCGCTATGAAAGTTGTGTGGACATTTCTCGTGAAATCCTGTTGTTCTTAATGTTCGGGAAATCTTAATGCACCGCATTTTTTAAGGCCAAATATCAGCTCAAATGCACCGCATTTTTAAAGGCCAAACATTAGTTCATTACACCATCCGCCAAGCAAAAAAAGTAAGTACCACACCGGCTTTGTTTACTTGTGAGAGCTGAGACATTTTCCACGACATTTGCCTAATTGACAACTATTCCTAGTAAACTGATTTATATGTTGCTAATCTCTTTGGCTCAATTTTGTCTACCATACAGGTAAACTACGTAAACATTAATATTGGGGAGGAGAGAGAGAGAGAGAGAGAGAGAGAGAGAGAGAGAGAGAGAGAGAGAGAGATTGGCTGAACACACACACACACACACACACACACACACGACTTCCGTTCTAAGATGGCGGACACTGTCAGCAACTGAACAGATGCTGTCCAAAGTTTTAGCAATACTAACATCAACATGACAAGAATGACAAGATCGAGAAGCCTCGGAGGTCGGGCAACATACACAAGAACGAAAGACATGAAAGACATCGAAGGAAAAACAGAAGAAGGTGCGTCACTTGGCAAAGAAATGTTAGACCGAGACCATCAAGTAAAACATCAGGCTGGAGCTTACACCAACGGCTGCTGTGAAAACACCAAAACAGAAACGGAAGACACAGCAAATATAATTCAAAATCTAAAATTAGTTATTGAAAATTTATGTGATCGAGTTTTGTGTCTCGAAAACAGTGTCAAGAAACTGACTGATGAACTGGCAACCAAAGATCTGGTCGCGAAGGACTTGACGGACAACAACGTAAGCTGCCCGCAGACAAATTCCGTCGCCGTTAAGTCCTACGCAGAAGCATGTAGGACGCAGAGATCTTCAGTCAGTTCAGCTAAGACAGCTCCGGCACTGAGTAAATCAAAATCTACCATCAGCAATGAAATGTCAAAAAAATCAAAAGAAAAGAACTCGCGTACAGTTTCTGAAAAAAAATGACGTCAGCGTAAAACCTAATGACGTCAGTTTGAAAATACGCAAAAGTCATGAGCACCAGAACGAAGAACAAGACATGCCGATGGTCACTTTTCTACACGATTCAGTGCTGAATGGAGTGGACACGGATAGACTAGGATACTCGTATGGTTTTGATGCACTTTCCTTCAAGGCTCCGACGTCGAATGATGTAGTGATGCAAGAGTCCTCTGTTTTTTCTTCAAAGAAATCGCCAGACGCCATTGTCATCCACTGTGGAGTCAATGATATTAAAAAGTCTGACCCCAGGATCTGCAGCAAAATCTTCGCCGATTCATCAGAGTCATATCTTCCAGACATCCTAAAACGAAAATTGTTGTCAGCAAAATCGCGCCTCTACGAGATACTGAGATGGAAACCAAACGTGAACTATTCAATGCTTTGGTCTCCACGGAACTGTTTGGGATGGAAAGAATCTCTTTCGTCAACCATGGCAACATGCATACCAGAGGGCTGAAGAAAGACGGGATTCATCTAACAGCAGGAGGGGCCAGTGTCCTTGCGGGAAACCTGGGGCGACACCTGAGACAGCTGTTCTGGGAGCAGCCGAAGAAAACTTTAAGGCGCCCACGTCATCAGCTGCCCAGACGCTTCTACCCAAACCCCAGCTTTCCACACTACTTTGGTGAAAGGAACCCGTGGCAGAATCCCTTTGATGTACTAAGAGACTGGTTTTAAAAACTGGACCAATCTGTATAAACATTGCTTTAACTGCGGACAGCAAAGGACCGTTCTGTTGATTTTGCAACTTGTTATCCGCTGCGTTTATTCTTTGTGCATCGGTATTATTTTTAGAACCCCCACCCCCCACCCCCCTCTTTCTCTTTCTTATCTCTCTCTCTCTCTCTCTCTCTCTCTCTCTCTCTCTCTCTCTCTCTCTCTTTTCAGTATCTCTGTCACGTATTGACATTTTTTAGTATACTTCATCGGTACGTTTTGTATTGTTATTGTCTTTCCCCCAAGCTTTTCTAAGAACTGTTAACAGCTATGGGAGAAACAAAAGCTATAAGTATTATGCAATGGAATTGCAGGTCTTTACATACAAACCTGTCTTACCTTATTCAACATCTTGCTTCTTTCAGATATCAGATTCTCATTTTACAGTCGTTAAATGTCACTCGAACTAAATTGCCCAGACTGTCGAACTTTTACTATCCTCCAGTCTGTGAAAAGATGGATCAAGAAGGAAAAGTTCAAACAGCTATTTATATTCATGATAAGATGAATTACACCGTATGCCCGTCGCCAGCACCAGTGAATATATCGAATCTGTACTCCTGTGCAGCCAAAGTTAAAATCAGTGAAACATTAATGATAAATGTTGTTAGTGTATACTTACCTAAAGGCCCAAATGAGGAAAATACCGAATGGATACGTCCATTACATGATTCAAAAGAGAAATGGATAATCGCGGGTGACTTTAACGCTCACTCACCTTTTTGGGAAAATGATAACATAAATGTGACTAGTTACAGATTTGTTGAAAATATAGTTGATGCCTCCCTCTATCTACTAAACGATGGGAGAGTTACGAGGATCCCTGATTTACCCAATCAAAGAGCTTCTGCTATTGATCTGTCTCTTATTTCTCCCATTCTCGTACCAAATAGTGACTGGAACACGCTTACAGATAGCTTAGGAAGTGACCATCTACCCATTATTATTACGCTAAATGATAAACTAGCCCAGGATAGTACAGATAAAGGTGTCATAGCAAAATATAATTATAACTGTGCTGACTGGAACTTATTTCAAAATATTTTGAAATCACAAAATACTAATGACATAAGAGATGATGATATCAATAATTTTTGCTCAAAATTTACGGACACAGTGTTGCAAGCCGCTGACTGTTCCATACCCAAGTATTCTAATTTGAAGTCTAACAAACATTTGGGAAACATCTGGTGGAACGAAGCCTGTGAGAAAGTTGTAAATGAAAAGAAACGTTTATTCAACGTCTACTTACAGGATAAAAAACCAGAAAATCACACTCCACTTAGGAAAGCAAATTCACTCAGTAATAAAACCATAGCACAAGTGAAACGGCAGTACTGGGCTACATTTTGCACAGATGAGGTTTACAGCCATAAAGATATACAAAAGATATGGAAAAAATTTAATGATATGAAAAATGGGGTACATCTACCATTATATCCAATCAGGATTGAAGGCAATTATCTTCCTACAAACTTACAAAAGGCTGAGTTGTTCGCTGACTCTCTTTCGGATACAATGCTTCCTAGTAAACTTCCACATGAAATCAGAACGTTTAGGGTAAATGAGGCCCAAAAAGATATGTACAAAGATCCTGTAGCAGATAACGCAAATTATATCAATGCTCCAATTACTTTAAGTGAACTAAAAGATACTCTATTTTCTTCAAGCGCAAAGAAAACAGCTGTTGGAGCAGATGCAATATCCATCATTCTATTAAAACATCTGCCAGATAACTGGATAATACTACTGCACGAATTATTACAGAAATGCTGGGATGAGGGCTGTATTCCCCAAATATGGAAGCACTCAATCGTAGTTCCAGTATCTAAACAAGGAAAGTCAAAAAAAGATATAAACAATTATAGACCTATCGCTCTAACATCACACACTGGGAAGCTGCTAGAAAAGATAGTTCTAAACAGATTAATTTATTACTGTGATAAAAGAAAAGTTATTCCCACTAACCAAGCTGGTTTTAGGAAGGGGAGAAGTACAGTTGACCATTTAGTTAAACTGACTACGCAGATTAAACATCAGTTTGCTCGGAGAAAAATATACTGGCCACATTCTTTGATATAAAGAAAGCCTACGATCACGTGTGGCATGATAGATTACTATACAAACTAAAAAGTATTGGTCTATCTGGAAATATATATGGTTATATTAAGAACTTTTTATCTGAAAGAAGCATGCAGACAAATGTTGGCAACAAGTATTCCACCCTACGATTTCCTAAAATGGGAATCCCACAGGGGTCAGTTATTGCCCCTTATTTGTTTAATATTTTGCTTTGTGATTTGCCACAGTCTGTATCGAATAATGTTGTACTAGTTCAATATGCAGATGACATAGTTATGTGGATGAAAGTTACTATGAAAAGGAAAACACCCAAAAGACAGCTTAATTATTTTAAAAGATTATATCAACTGGAACTCGATAAACTAAGTAACTACATGAAGGAGAATGGATTAATGCTATCACCGGAAAAAACAAATCTTCTACTTTTTAATAGTGGGCCAGATCCACCTGAATTACCCACTTTTCAAATAAATGGCGAGACTATAGAATACAGACAAATGGTGAAATTTCTCAGAGTATACATTACTTCAAAATTGTCGTGGAATTATCATATACAGTATTTATTAACAAAGGCTCGAAAAAGCTTTAACTTTTTAAAAGTTATACAGAAACAAAACTGGGGCCAAGATGCTAATGTACTGAAACAGCTGGCATTGTCACTGATACGTTCTAGACTCTCTTACGGGCAGGAAGTCTTTTTCAGTGCCCCGAAAAGTTTACTTAATAAGATGCAAAGTTTGGATTGCAAAGCTTTCAAACTGGCTCTTGGTGTGCCCTATCATGCATCATCTTTGGGAACATATAGCGAAGTAGGAGTATTACCATTAGATGAACATCGACGGCTAGCTGTCGCAAAATATGTCTTACGAATTTCAACACGTGACAGCAACGTTGAGAATGAAGTCAGTTTGAGATCTGACATTAGCTTCCCAAAAAGGGCAAAATCAATTTCTTCACTCACAACTATTGGAACTTTCACTTCAGATCTGTTCAGCGAGTCAAAAGTTAACGTCAGCGATATAAATCGACCTAAACTTCCCGCATCTCCCAGCCTGCCATGGGAACTTCAAAGAGCATCATTTGATATTAGCCATACGTCGATGAAAAAAAGTGACAATGAAAACCTGATAGGCCAAATAGTAAAAGAGTATATTGAAAATTCTTATCCCTTTCATCTTAAAATTTATACAGATGGGTCTCTTTTGGATACCAAAGAAGCAGGTGCAGCATTTACAATTCCTTCATTGAAAATTGAAAAATCTTATTATCTGGGAAAAAACAGATCAATTTTTACAGCAGAACTAACTGCCATTCTAATGGCTTTGTATTTTCTACTTGACATTTCAAATCCAATATTCCAAGTCCTCTTTTGCGTTGATTCAAAATCAGTTTTATTCGCCCTAAGTAAAACAAACCCTATAGTAAGACAAGATCTGATTACAGATATTCATCACCTAATACATTTCTTGATTATTAGGGGTACAAGAATTAGTTTCTGTTGGGTTCCTTCTCATTGTGGGATTCAGTTTAATGAGAGAGTAGACAGAGCAGCAAAACGGGGAGCGAAAAATACTAGCGGGTCGGAGGTTATCAGTATCCCATTGTCTATCCATGAGGGATACAGTCTTCTAGAAAATGCATGCTGGAAACATTTTAGGAAAAAACAACAAAATTCGGGATGTTCTCTTGATACTCGCATAAACCAGCTATTAAACTTTGACACACTTCATTCTTTTTATCAATGTAGTTTGCCGTTTTCTCGGATCATAATTTCGCTAATATATAAGATCAAACTAAACGCTTTTAAGACAAAGTTTTGCAAAAATATAACATGCCTTTGTGGTGAAATGATAACAAATTCCCACATACTTTTCCACTGCAAACAGTTAAAACCTCATCTACCACCTCTACCTAATTGTTCTCTGGATACAGTTGTAACCGATTTATCACTAATGTGTAAAATTGCTGTTTCATTGCATCAAAGTCCTATTTTTTCTGTTTTGTAAAATGGAAACTGGTGTTTTAGTAACGTCCTTGTTATGACCGGTTATTCTTCGGTGTTTTATAGTTAGTTATCCATTTTTTGCTGTTGCTGTTAATGTTATTCTTATAGATTAGGTTTGTCTAATATCACATAATGTGTATAGACGTTAAATTGAAGACCTAAACACACACACACACACACACACACACACACACACACACACACACACACAACACAATATGCTGGGGGTCTACTCACCTTCTGTTGTTGTGAATAGAACACACACCACAAAGAAGATCAGTAAGTGCATGTTGGTCTGAAATTGGAAAATGTTTTACTGAATTATTGATTTGTAAATACAAGCTATCAGCAATAGGTTTCTACAATAGCATCAGTACATTTTAACTAAAAGTACGGGTCAGCTGATTGTGTTTGTCTACTTCTTTATCCACTGGTTAATGCTTTAATGCAGCTAGATTATCAGAGAAGATTTCCAAATTTCTAATTCTGCAGGTTTTGCTATCAGTTAGGAACCTTTCGTTGACTTATCACTCTTGCTCTGTCATGTATATTCGTCGGTGAGTGAATCAGTTTATACATCTACCACTTTGTCCAACGATCTATTGGTCCATCGGTCTGGTCTATTTCCCTCTAGAAGAGTGGGAGAACCAAGAGAGAGAGAGAGAGAGAGAGAGAGAGAGAGAGAGAGAGAGAGAGAGAGACAGACAGAGAGAGTGAGAGAGAGAGGGGGAGAGAGAGAGGAGGGGGGGGGGGGGAGAGAGGAGAAAGAGGGGAGAGGGAGGGAGAGAGAATTTGAAATTGTGCAGTCATTGCCAAAAGTCAGGGAATTCCAACAATATTAAAGAGAGTACAAATATAGGTCAAATGAACACGGTAAATATATAAACAAGATGGCATATTTATATAATATTAGTCATGCATACACACCTGAGGTAGAGATCGTATCTAAATATTTACAGACAGGTAAATATACAAATGAATGAATAAATAAATAAATAAATAAATAAATAAATAATAAATAAATATAATAAATAAATAAAAATAAATACATACATACATAAATAAAACGACATATTTGTATAGCAGTAGTCATGCATATATATCTCAGATAGAGATCTATCTAAATGGTTACGGACAAATCCAGAATAACACTAAATAGTACATTATGAATATGTACTCTTAAGTCTGGAGAGCAAAGTACAAAATATTTTAGGACAGTTCAACCGTCAAAAAATCTGTTGCAGAACTTAATCTTCCTTTTCAAATTTCCATGCCTTTGTTGTTAATTTTACAGCAGACTGAATGATAAGTACATCTTCTAGTGACATCTTACCAGAGATACCTTCATTATTTTATCATCATCATCATCATCATTATCATCATCATCGCCTATTACCCCTCCTGGGGTACAGGCCACCAAACAAGGACCTCCAGGCATCTCTGTCCTGGGCTCTTTTCTCCAGCTGGTTCCAAGTCATCCCCATGTTCCTGATGTCTGCTTCCAGGTGTTCCTTGGCCGACCTGTTTTCCGTTTTCCTTGGGGGTTCCATGTTAGGGTTTGTCTGGTGGTGTTGCTTGTAGGCTTCCGCACTGTATGTCCAATCCAGCCCCAACGTCGTTTCTTGATTTCCTGTTCTGCGGGCAGCTGGTTTGTTCTCTCCCAGAGCTCGTTGTTGTTGATGTGTCTGGCCATCGGATGCGGAGTATCTTGCGCAGGCAGTTGTTGATGAACACCTGCACTTTCTTGGTGTGGCAACTGTAGTTCTCCAGCTTTCCGCTCTGTACAATAGAACTGCTTTGATGTTGGTGTTGAAGAGCCTGCCTTTGGTGTTGACTGACAGTTCCTTGGAGCTCCAGATGTTCCGTAGCTGTAAGTGCCCTGGCCTTTCCGACCCTTGCTCTGGCGTCGGCGTCTGTGCCCCCCTGCTTGTCGACGACACTGCCCAGGTAGGTAAAGGCTTCTACTTCCTCTAGCATTTCGCTGTCCAGTATAATCGAGTTGGTGCTGGCAGTATTAGCCTTGAGATTCTTGCTCTTGCCTTTATGGATGTTGAACCCTACTTGTGCTGATGTGGCTGCTACGTTGCTTGTCTTCTCTTGCATCTGATGTTGAGTGTGCGAAAGTAGTGCCAGGTCGTCGGCGAAGTCCAAATCGTCAAGCTGTGTCCTGGGTGTCCACTGGATTCCATGTCTTCTCTGAGCTGTTGAGGTCTTCATGATACAGTCGATTGACAGTAGAAATAAAAATGGTGAAAGCAGGCAACCTTGTCTGACACCAGTCCTCACTTCGAAAGCCTTTGTGAACTGCCCTCCATGGATGACTCTACAGGTCAGAGCCTCATATGACTTTCTGATGATGGTGGTGATCTTGGCCAGCATACCGTAATGTCGGAGAAGCTTTCACCGGGTGTCTCGGTAAAAGGCTTTCTCGAAGTCGATAAAGCTGACATACGGGGATGAGCTCCACTCGTTTGATTGCTCAACAATGATGCGAAACGTTGCGATCTGGTCTATGCAGGATCGATCCTTGCAAAAGCCAGCCTGCTGGTCGCGGAGTTGAGCATCAACGGGATCCCTTAACCTGTTCAAAATGATTCTGTTGAAAACCTTTCCTGGTACTGACAGCAGTTTGATTCTTCTGTAGTTCGCGCAGTTGCTAAGGTCGCTTTTCTTGGGAATCTTGGTAAGGTATACCTCCTTCCAGTCTGCTGGCACTTGCTCCTCTTCCCAGATCTTCTTGAAGAGAGGCCAAAGCATCTCTACTGTGGTCTCTATGTCTGTCTTCAGCACCTCTGTGGGTATGTTGTCAGGTTCTTCCGCCTTTCCGCTCTTTAATTGTTTGATGGTTTTCCCAATGTCTTCTTTGGTTGGTACCCCGCAGTCTATGGGCAGGTCTGAGTCAGCCTCTTCGATGTCTGGAAGGTTTTCTGGCGATGGTCTGTTCAAGAGCTCCTCAAAGTGCTCAACCCACCTGTTCTTCTGCTGCTCTTCTCCTGTGAGTTGCCTTCCCTCTATCTTTTATTGGTCGTTCTGGCCTCCTGTTGTTTCCTGCCAGCTTCTTGGTGGTGTCATACAATCCTTTCATGTTTCCCTGTTTTGCTGCTTGTTTGGCTTCTGTTGCTAGGTCATCTATATGTTTCCTCTCGTCTGTTCTGATGCTCTTCTTTGCTTGTTTGTTTACTTCAGTGTGTTCTGCTTGTGCTTTAGACTTTTCTGCTCTTGTTTGGCTGTTGTTGATTGCCGCTTTCTTCTCTTTCCTCTGTTGGATCTTGCATAGGCTGTCTGCCGAGATCCATTTATTGTGTTCGTGCTTTTTGTGGCCAAGCACTTCCTGGCATGTTGATGTTACTGCCTCCTTGATCTCCGTCCACTTGTCCTCTAGTGTACCGTCTTCCTCTTCCAGTAGTTTTTTGCAGTACCTGAAACTTGTTGCCTACAGTTGTTCTATATTCTTGGATCTTGTTAGTATCTCTCAGGAGAGCTATGTTGTACTTGTGTCGTACTGCATGTGCCGTCACCCAGTTCCTCTTTAACTTCAACTTAAGCCTGGCCACAACGAGGTGGTGGTCTGAAGCCACGTCTGCTCCTTTCTTTGCCCTCACATCCTGCATGGATCTTCTGAATTTCTTGCTGATGCAGATGTGGTCAATCTGGTTTTCTGTTGTGTGGTCTGGTGAAACCCAGGTGGCCTTGTGGATGTTCTTGTGGGGGAAAACGCTGCCAAGGATGACAAAGTTGTTGAGTGCACATAGGTCTGCTAGTCGTTCACCGTTCTCGTTCATGTCCCCCAGTCCATGGCTTCCCATGATGGCCTCATACCCAGTGTTGTCCTTTCCGATCTTGGCGTTAAAGTCCCCCATCAGGGTGGTCACATCTCTCTCAGGGTACTTTTCTGTGATGGACTGTGTTTTATCGTAGAACTGGTCCTTGTCAGTTTTCCTCACTGTCATTTGTAGGAGCATAGCACTGTATTACATTTATGTTAATCTTCTTCTTCTTGGTTCTGAAGGATGCTGTGATGAATCTTTGGCCATGAGCTTCCCACCCAATAAGCGCTCTCTTAGCTGTTTTAGACAACATCAATACGACTCCTTGAGTATGGGGGGCATTGTCCTCTTCATGTCCTGAGTACAGCAACATCTCTCCAGAGGTCAGTCGTTTCTGTCCAGACTGTGTCCAGCGGGTTTCACTGACTCCAAGCAGGGTTAGGTTGTAGTTCTTCATCTCTGATGCTACTTGGAATGTCCTTCCTGTCTCACACATGGTCCTGGCGTTCCATGTTCCGATGTTGGCTACCCTGGTTGAAAGAAAGGCGGTCAACCTTGTGGCTTCCTGAGATTTCAGGCTTTCAGCACATGGCGTCATACATCTTCTTGTCGAAGACCCATCCCTTCCCAGGGCTGAGGTGTCGATTTGTTCTTTGGTTGGCGTTTTTGTAGCTGTGGTTTGTTTTACAGGATAGGGTGGCTTGCCACACACCCAACCCTCCTCCTTCATTTTTAGTAATATCTACTTTAAAAAGCGAATATTTTCTTCTCATATCTTCAAAGGCTTCACACTGAAATATGAAATGCTTTCCATCATCAACAGCGTGTCCACGTTTTGGACAAGGCGCGTCTATGGATGTCCTGGGATAAAACAATCTTACTTGCATTAAAGCCGAAGGTTTCAGTCTGAACGTTGTGAAATGTGTTCCATGCCATTTGTTTTGTTTAAACCTCTGTTATGTATTTCTTCGTCCGAAAAAAAACTTGTAAAACCACTTGCATTTTTTCCCTTGTGATCCACGTTAGAATGTAAATTTTGTTTCTAACATGAGAGAATGTAAATATGCGGGCTCTAAACCACCCATCTTATTTTGCACGAAAACCCCCCTTTTCACATACAAATCACGTCCATCTCATGCTAGTTTTGGCCAAAATTAACACCTGTTTTTTAAACAAAATTAACATGCAAAAACCTCCAAAAATTGACGTAATCAGTACATTAAATGGGGGCTTGCGTGCTAGATAAGATTTGGTGATATAGAGCCCGCATATTTACATTCTCTCCACCGCTATTAACGTCCGCGGGACTTAGCCCTTACTACTTTTTTAATATGTTCTTCTACTTCCAGCACTATTAATAAGTCAGAACAAACAACTAGCCTTCCATCTTGATTAGTTATTTTTACATCTAATGAATTTATAGCCCCCTCAATTAATTCTTTAAATTGACTGTTTCCATCAAACCCATATAGCTGATAATCGCAAAACCCCGCCTTAATTGACGGCAGCGCTCTTAGAACTGTAGATGGATGACCATTAAACAAATTAGTATTTGTTTTTAACTGTTGTAAATGGACATACAACATTTGGTTAATTAGAAAATCAGAAGGTTTATTACCTTCAAATTGATAGATGTCTTCTCTTGTGCTAAATTTATAAGATTTGTCACTATTGTGGAAGCCCAAGATTTTAGCTAGGCCTTTAGGGAAAGTGTACTCTCTTTTTTCTTCTAGTGGAAAATTCATAGTAATTCTAAGGTTTGCCTCGTTAATTGTTAACAATATGCCAGATTCGTTAAGTACTTCTTTTAAAGAACAAAAGTTGTAATAACCATCAGGTATTTGTATATGGCTTATTTGATTGCCTGCCTCGTCATCAACATTAATCCAGTTATTTTGAACTTCTTCAGATATGTTAACCCACATAACTTTAAAACCAATTTCTCTAAGGGCAATCCTACAACTTCCGCTCCAATTGGTAATTGGGTACGTTAAGAACACACGCTCGTTTTGCTTGGTTATATAGATGTACATCTTTTTTATAACTATTTAAAAAACTAATTTAAAAATGGAACCTTTTAAATATAATGAAAGTGCTACTTACAATGTAGGAGCGTTTTATAACCTCAAATCTTTGGACTTCAGCAATTTAACAATTGCAGTAGATGGATCATACGGCTTCCGGGTTAGACTTGTAAACCCACTAACTAAATATTTAAATCCGCCAATAAAGAGTGACAGAGTGCCATCAGCATGGTCATCTCACCCTATGGCTTTTTACCAAAATCAGTTAAATTTTGCTATTTACTGCGCAACCACAGGCTGCGGTGTTTCATATGCAAACCATTTAAACCACCCCAATCTTTTAGTAAGGTCAGTATATAACTTTCATGTTTATTACCAGTACAGACGCATACTAACTGAACTACAAGTACCCCTCCCTAACGACAACGCGTTTAATCCATTTCTCAGCCCAATGGACAATAATGCATATGAAAGAATCTGCAATGAATTTAACATTAATCCTTCAACTGACTTTAGACAAAAGTTAGACCGCAATCATGGGCTAGGCACATTGTATTTGTGGGGTACAAAAAGAGAATATACTTATGACTACTGGCCTGGCCACACCTCTTTTCAGCCAAACAAACAAGTTCGATTGGGATCCATAGAACAAAAACATCCTAATGCTTGGGCAACATTTATCTTAGATGAAAGTAAAGGTCTAACAATGCCAGGAGTGCAAAGGCTTAATGACTCCATAAGGACATACGTTTGGTGTCTATTAGGAGCACAAGCACAGACTAAATCTAGCATAGTAGATCAATCTACAGGTTTTGATGCCAGAAAACAATTTCTAGCCAATTTAGAAGATGCTATTAACTCTGCTGTTGATTTGCCTTCCAGCATACAAAGGTATCAAGACGTTCTTGCACATGCTCGGTCAAAGGTTGACTTTGTTGTGGGCCATGGATTATACATGCTGCCCTCTGACCTTAGACTGCAGATTGGCATGATACAGAATTATAACAATGAAATCCTTATAGCTGGAGACGATCAAAACTTAGGACACAATCAAGGCTTAAACACAAGGCCCGCTCCATCCATTTTAAAAAAAGTACCTATCCTTGAAGAAAGCGATCCAGTTATAAGCACCCCACAGCCAGAAAGCGATCCACCACCAGTTATAAGCTTCCCACAGCCAGAACCAGAAAGCACACCACCTGTTGATCTGCCTCACACTGACAGTCACACTAGCGAAAAGACAGCCCTCATTGTGTTTTTAACTTTTACTGGATTAGCCATACTTTATTTCACTAAAAATTAAACCGGCAGCCAGCACCCCTAACGTCCACAGATGGTCGGCCATATAACCGGCAACTTTGCCTATGGTAGACAAAACCCAACTAACAACACTGCCAATTATGCCCGGCAGAGCATCAAGCGCTTTGGCAGCTAACTTCTTTAATAAGTTTGCTAGATGGCGCAATTGTTTTCTAATCCAACTTTTACCAGGCTGAGGCGTTGGAGGCGCTACTGGCCCTGTTGGCGCACTGCCGGTTAATGCATAAACCAGTGTAGAGATAGCAAACCCAACGGCTGTTAATATACTAACTATTGTAATCCCCTGCTCTCTGAACAGAGTCCTTATTCTTTCGGCTAACGTAGTATTTTCATAAATCATTTTGTTTATAGTTTCTCTGATTGTGCTTATTTGGGTTGCTATTTTTTCTCTGTTAATATACAACGCCGCTAACCTGTTTGCCCTTAGTTCCATTAAATTCTGTATTTTCGCTTGTATTCTAGCCTTTTCTTCTAACCCTAAATTGTTATCATCTGCATCAGCCAGTTTATTTTTTTCTTCTTCTATCTCTCTCTCTAGCTCATTAAATTTTGTCAAATTGTTTTTTAGTTCTTCGTTTATAGTTGTTAAAGAAGACTTAACAGACTCGAGGTCACGCAGTTCATCTTCAAGATCCTCGTTTCTAGCTTCAAGATCCCTGATTCTAGCTTTAAGAACCTCGTGTTCGCGCTCAGGCAATTGAGGATCATCAATTGTTTCTAAAGCTGCTTCTTCATCAGGACTCAGCTCACCTTCTCTTTGACTAGGTAATTGAGAACCAGCAATTGTTTTTAACTGCGTCTCCTCATTTAAACTCGTCTCAATTTCTGTTATTGCTCTATTTACATTAGCTATATGTTTATCTGCTTGTTGTATTGCTTCTTCAAGAGAGAGGCTTAGCATTTCAGATTCTGTCGGTAACTCTTGCTCCAAGTTCTGTAAAAGTCTAACAGCATCAGACCTTAGATTTAAAATATTTAACCGCTCTTGGTCAGCAATAGGGAGGTCTCTAATAATTGTACTCTTACTTAAAAACTTGGTTGGGTCTGCCTTTGTAGTAACTCTTACACGACCCCCTACGCGAGTCCTTATATACAAATGTTTATCATCTTCCTCAAAATCGTTAGGATCAAGTACATCTGGTAGCTCTCGTTCTATACCTCTATAGAATGATTGAATTCGTTTTCGCAATAGTTCTTGACGCTGTCTAGGGAGTAAAGAACCTGCTCCTTCAAGCTCTTCTCGCAATGAAGGGCCCAGTTCTGTTTCATCTTCTTCTTCAATAGGATCAATCGGGTCAAAATCTTCATCAGCCATATTTATATATTTATTATTTTTTGTTTTATAAAAAATGAACTCATACGGTTGTGACCTTGATCCATACAGAAAAGAGAAGGAACCCCACGGCGTAAAAGGTATAAGGCAGACTGTAATTAGTGTAAATACTCCATCAACAGTTCAGCCTGGACAAACTTTAATAGTTAAGTTCCCTGATCTTAGCGCTGGCGATGTTATAATGCCAGGCACTGCTAAACTATCATTCAAAATAGATATTACATCGGAAGATCCTAATGCTACTGTTGTTGCTAATTTGGGCAGGGCAATCGTTAAACATATGGCAATTAAACTGGAGGGCAGAGAAGTTTTTGTACTAAGCGAGGCAGACATTTTTGCCCTCTATTCTGACCTATGGCTGCCTAAAAAAGAAAGAAAAGAGAAAGTTTATCAGGGAATACAAAGTCCAAACGGTCTCAAGCACAGAGTTGGAGCGGAGGATGCAAAGGATGATGTTAAAGATGAAGCAGTAGCAGAAGCATTTGGCAACAGATTCTGCATCCCTCTAGATTTTGAGCTGTTAAAGACGCATATGCCATATTACCAAGGTGCACTAAAAGAAAAACTTACTTATGAACTGACATTTAATCCTAGCAAGTCTGTTGTTCTGTCTGAAGACCCTGAAGCTAAATACACGGTCAGCGACATTTCTCTTGAGTTTGATGTTGTTACTAACCCTGAACTGGCCAGAACAATCTTAACCCAGTATAAAAATAAAACAGTTATTTATTATGAAAGAGTTATACACTCCACTACAGAAAATAGAAACAAGCGAGACACTCTCTGGAACATACATCTAAATCAGTCTCTGAAGTCTTTAAAAGGAATTTTGTTCTTGTTTACTGAAGGAACAACTCCTTTTCATAGAGAATCAGAAGCGTTTTATAATCCAAAAATTGAGAAGGTTGACTGCGCAATAAATGGTAAGTCTGATCAGTTGTATTCGGGTCGCGGGCTTTTACCTCACCAACACTTTGGTGAAATAAGAAAGTTGTTCGCTGGAGGTAGGCAAAGAGATCCTGCAGTTGATCGTGTATGTAAAAAACTTCGCCTTTATGATGTAAGACTCGAAGACTACTTAATAACCAAATATGGGCTGTGGCTGGATTTTAGATCCACATTTGACAACAGATTGTTTGGAAGTGGAGAAAGGGTAGGGCAAGATGGTATAAAAATAAATATTCACAAGAAAGCAGACGGAAACGCACCAATACAAATTCATATTTTTATGGTTTGTGATGCTCAGCTAAACATTGAAGAAAACAGGCTAAAAGACGTGGTTTATTAAAATGCAGAAGAAATATTCTAATAAAAACAGATGGATAGTTTGAAGTTTCTGCCCAAAGATCCGCACTGTTCTCTTATCTGCGGGATTACTGGGTGTGGGAAAACTGTCTTCGTACTTGATTTGTTACAAACAGTCTACAGGTTTCATTACGAGCACATTGTTATATTCTGCACAACCATTAAGCACAACAAGTCTTACAAAGAAAGGAAGTTTATTTGGACAGACGATAATATATTTTTAGTTGATCCTAGCGACAAACTGAGCGACTGTTTAGAACATTACTATAGACTATTTGAGGGAACTGAAACACTGTTTATTATTGATGACTGTTCAGCCGAACGAGACATTGTTAAAAGAAAAAAGCTCTATCAAAGCTAGCCTTTAGTGGACGCCACGCCTTAGTTTCTGTGTGGCTCTTAACTCAAAAATACAATGCTGTCTTAAAAGACTTTAGATCGCAGTTAAAATCAGTCATCTTATTCTATACTAAGGACAGGGATAGTTTTGAAGAATGTTTAAGTGAAAATTATATAATAAGGGACAAAAATGAGCTAAAAAAAATAAAAGAGCAGTTAGAAAAATCTAAGCACGCTAAGCTATGCTTACGGACTGACCCCCCAGTTCAATACGTTTGTTTATTGTAGATTGTTTATTATTATAATTTTAATATTAAAAAGAATGTCTCGAGGGCCAGAATCAAAAGCGCAGCTAGCTCCTAAATGCACTGCAGTAGAGCTAAAAGACCTAGCAGACACAACTGAGTTTGATCTAATAGGAGTTCCAGGAAATGTTTATGGATTTGAGTACACCGACGATGGGGTTTACAAACGAACAGAAATTGAAGACAAAAAACGACAGCAATATCCTACCCTGGAAGAGATAAGAAATCTAAAGGCAAATGATTTTGGCAAACATGAATACAAACTTCATAAACGAGAGAATGCTTGGGCGTTGCTTCCTGAAATTGCTTGGAATTTAAAGTTTGAACTACGAAGCCCTAATGTATACTTTGATAAGAAAAACAATTTTAGAAAAGCTTTGAATGCAGGCCCCTTTCTTGTTAGCCTAGTCCCAGGAACACAACAGAAAAAACAGATTGAAATAACTAGGCAGGGTTCTGAATATATGCTAAAGAGAAAGAGGCCCTTAGCTGAAGTGGGGGATGACACCGTTGGCTTAAAATTTACTCCAACGCTACAGTCACTACCTAGGCAAATGACGATGCTTTTTCGCTTATTTATTACTCCAAGGGAGGCTGATCCTAGTTTGCCAGAACATACGTTAATTAGAGGCATACAAATAAAGACTGAAAACTTGGATGCCCCTCTGAAGCTCGCTATTGTTATTACTAAAAACGGAGATGAAATAAACACCCTTGTATCATCTGACAAGGTTACTGTGATGGTTGACAAAGACAAACTAACAGTACTTGACTTTATTTTTATTAAGTATGTTGATTTTATTGCGTTTTACTCTGTTGATGAAGTGCTGCCAGAAGGATTAATAAGAAAATATGTATAAGATTAATTAATAAAAATAATCTTAATTAAAAAATGGAGGTTCAACAGTTTAGATTAGAGCAAATAACCGAACTTCAAGAAGAAATAGAAAGTGACTTGGATAAGTATAGGGCTACTAGAAAGAAATATGCTAAGGCTTTATAGACTCTTTCTTATGTAATCACCGGCTCATCAGTTGTAGCTAGCGTAAGTGCTGGGTCTAGTGTTGCTGTTTTAGCTACTGGGGTCGGAGCGCCAGCCTCTTTAGCATTAGGGAGCCTTGGTTTAGGTTTAGGTGCTATGTCTATGATTGTGAGTGCTGTTTTAAAAAAATTAACACCTAAACTACAAAAGCACACTGCCATTGTTGCCTTAGCATCAGCAAAACTTTCTTCATTAAAATTAAGAATAAGCAAATCAATACAGGATGAAAGTATTACAGCTGAAGAATTTGAGCATCTTATGACCGACGGCGAGGATTATGGACGACAAAAAATTGAACTTCAAAAGGAGTGGAGAAAGACTTTTACTTCACAACAGGTAGACACTGATGCAATTAAACAGAACATTGAAAAACAAACACATGATTGGTTAACTCTAAAATAGGTTAAAAAAAATAAGTTTAGCAAAAAAAAAAAAAAAAAAAATTATAAGTTTAGCAAATACTATTTTTTTTTAAAACTAATCGACACCGTGTTTGGTGGAACAACTTGCAACTCTTCGCGAACAAAGGATCTTTTAGGGGCGGGCTTTTTAGGCGTAGTAGCACCGCTAGAAGAAAGAGCTTCTCTTAAATAATACACAGGAGGGGTTGTTTTCATAATTCTTTCAACTTCATATACATCTACGCTCCATATGAGGTCTGTGGCTCTAATTCTAACATCCCCTTCTGCTTCTCCTGGCGCATACAAGTATCTTACTTTTAGTCCAAACGGCAAGAGTTTTTGATTACCTTGAATGTCTTCAGTAATGCTAATTTTTTTTAATTTGATCGCGTTCACTGGCTTAAGACCCGTTGCTTTAAATTCTTCATTGTTCATGGCGCGTAAGACTGCTGGCAATCTCCTAACCCATTCTGTGTTGCGTTCTCTGTCCATAATTTCTCTGTAATATTGATAAGTAAACAGACGTTCAGCTAGATTCTTATTAAAGTTTTCTACTAGGGCTTGTGATCGATGGTTGCCTGGGATCCCTCTCTTAACTGTAACCCGGTGTCTTAAAAACAGCTGGTTTACAGAACCTTTAAACTCTTTTCCATCATCAACTTGAATCATCCTAGGATACTTTAATGGACCTCGCGTGTATATTTGTTGTAAAGCCACAGCCACGGCAGTTGAGCTTTTATCCGTTAAAGGCTCAGCGTCTTTATACCTTGAAGCCATGTCAACAACTGTCAGAGCATACTTAAACTTTTTTCTTCTAACTTTATCATGTGGAAGATACAGCAAGTCCATCTGGTGGGTGTCATTTGGAACTGAATTAACAAATTTAGGCCTTATTATTCTTTTTGGGGCAGGCAGATATATTTGCCAGATCGCTTGTTTTGAAAGCCAGTCTTTCGCATCTGATTCAGACACTCTAGCAACTTTACTCAGTTTTTCAATAGCAGCCTTTCCTTTCCAATACCCTTTAGGAGAATAATATATTTTGTACTTCGTATCGTCCATAAGAAGGGACTGTTTTTTTATTACATTTTAACTGTTTTAGATTGAATATGCAAGAAGAAAGATTGCTCCCATAGCGCCTATAATAAAGCCTATTTCTACCATTTTCTGATCCTCAGATGGTTCATAAAAGTCGGACAGTTCTGGCGGTGACGATGTTAGAAACTTCTTTCCTGTCACTAAGTAATACTCATTCATTGCGTCATCAACGTCTGTAAATGTGTGCTCTGCATGTCCCTGTTCTCTTAACTTTTTATTAATAAAGTCTAAGTGAGCAATTCGCCTTTTCTCGTAAGCGTCTCTTGCCTTAGCCAGCTCTTCCATTGCCTTGTTATGGCGTTCTCTCTCTTCATCGGACCGCAATTTACTAAACATATAATTGCTGCCAGAGAAGGCCAAAGCATTAACAATAGCTCCTCCCACCATCAGAACCAATCCAGACATCTTTTTATAAATCAATATTTTCTAGATTAATCTGCCTATGCATTAATATTTTCTGGGATAATCCCCTGCGTAACAAGAAAGTCTTTTGAGGCAATCCCTGCAGTAATTACAACTATAACCTTAACAACATCCTCAATGTCTAACCTTCCTAGATCCGCCGGCTTCATTTTAAACATGTTTTTTGCTAGCACGCTATAACCAATACTAAGGCCGCTAATTACAGCAGAATGGTAAATCGTATTGATAATCTTTTTTTCACTCATCTTTTTATTAACTAAAAAAATAATTAAAATAATCATAATACGAAAGACTGTCTATGTGCTTTTTAATCAAATAATCTTTTGTTGTTAAAGCTAAAAATAAGGCTGCAACTAGTTTTGGCGAATCTTCTATCTTTCCCATGTTGGGCGGTTTTATTCCTAGCAAACATTTTGCAATGGTTGAATAGACTATAACGCCAACGATAGGCACTGCATAATTAACCAGCGTTAAACTCATGGTTTTAAAAGTATTATATTATTTTAAAAGTATTATATATTATTTTTTATTGCTTTTAAAAATGGATTGTGATGAACTATTAAAGTGTGAGGAGCAGGCAGGCTACTCCGTAGACCTCTGCCATAAAGAAAGATTATACTCTCTGGCCGCATGTGGAAAAACTAAACAGTATTTAGGCGTTGAACTAACTATTGAACAGATTCAGCAATTGTCTACATCAGACGTTGAGAAGTATTACGCCAGGTACGAAGCACAGCTAGGTTCAAAAATGGTTAGATCGGTGGGACAGACAATGATTAGTTTATATGCTAAGTTAGTAAGTAAGATGGCGCCGGTTGATTCAGAAGAAGATTTAAAATATGACTTAACACAAGATCCGGTTTTAACCAAGTCCCTAGAATCTCTTGCATGTGACATGTATTATAGATTTGGGACGTTGCTATGTCCATTCATCATGGGATTAATTACTTTTAATCATATTAATTTTAATCGCAATAAAAAAAATGAGCGATCAGGAGAAGAAGACTCCGCAGGAGCAGAATGTGCCGCAAGTGAGTGCCCCACAAGCGAGTGTCCCACAAGTGAATCTACAGGCGAGTGTCCCACAAGTGAGTAGTGTTACTAAGTCTAAAAGTGCTGGGCGTGTTGAGGCCTGTCATAAACTAGCTGAATGGAACAGACTGAGAAAAGCAAACCAAGCAGCAAAACAAAAATTATTAGATAGTAATACAACATCGCCACCAGCACCGCCACCGTTGCCAACAACAACAACACAATCAAACTATAAAATGTATTATTATGTACTGGGGAGTATTGTTGTTGGTGGGGGTTTTTTAGCATACAAATGTCTAACACCATACTTAGCAGCAAAGTCACAAACCCCCACAAAGTCAGTAAAAGAAGAAGAACCAACTTCTGTAAAAAAAGTACAACCTCCTGCTGTAGACCCATTTTCTATGGAATAGTTTTTTAAAGAACTAAATAAAGTACAAGTTAAGAACTAGATAAGTACAAGTTAATTTACAATTATTTTTTTTATTTATTTTAGATTTAAAAATGGCTGCCGAACTCAGTGAATCTGATTTAAAGAATTGTAATGAACTATTTGACGAAACAATGAAAGTGTTAAACATTGATTTTAGTGAATTTGGGTTTGAGAATGATGTAAACAATATAATAAAAGATCATAGTGAACTATTTGATGAAGCAGTTAAAGTGATGAACATTGACTGTAGTGATTCAGAAAAAGCTGAAGTATTAGCAGGTGTTATTGTAAGGTTAACGTGTCTTGAAGTGTTGCAACGCTTGGGAGAAGAATAAAAAGCGAGGTTTACTTACTTTTATTTACATTTATTTTTTTAATTTACGTAAATATTATGGCTTTAAAAATGGCGGCCAAAGGCGGAGAATTTAAGGGCGAAAAACTATATACGTGGGAGGAAGTATTTGATAGTGGCAAACAATTAATCAATACGTTTAATGAAGTAGACATGGATATTATTAACCCTACAGACGTTCATGAAAGCGTGACACATGCTATCTCTAAAATCCCAGAGTCTCTTCAACGCGAGCCGCCACTAAAAGTATTGTTAACTATTCTGATTGATTATATAACGCCTGACGGCGATAACATGCAAGTTTGGGTTTCAACAAGACAGAAAGAAGTAATCAGCTATCACGACTTTAACTCTGACTGGGCTGATTACATGCTTACACAATTTAACCATGCAAGTGAAGAAGCAAAATTGCGCGGTTCTGGCTGGTCTGAAGGAACAGTCCTTCAAATTATATTGAAACAAGCAAAGTTCTATCTTATAATTGGCAATTCTTACCTTCCTCTCCCAAAAGAGTTAGAGTTAAAACGAGCAGTCTTAAACATACATAATTCTGACAACTTGTGTTTTATGTGGTGTGTTTTAGCACATTTACATCCTGTTAAAAATCATGCAAACAGAGTATCTAATTATATGGCTCATCTTAACGAGCTGAACTTTGATAACATAACCTTTCCAGTAAGTATAGAAAGCATATCTCAGTTTGAAGAGCAAAACAACCCAATCACCGTAAGCGTATACACATGGTCTGCAGTAGATAATCTAGTGCCTCTAAGGGTTTCTCCCAACGCTCCTACTTTTGGCGAGCCACTTAAGAATCATGTAAACTTGATACTGTTTGCAGATAGTACAAAGAGCCATTATGTATTAATTAGAACAATGAGCAGACTGTTAGAATATACATCAAAGCATAAATCTAAACAAGAGCTTTGTAGAAGGTGTTTGGTCAGAATCCCTACTATAGAGGCAGCTGCCAGTCATAAGAAACATTGTAAAAGTATTGTAGACTGTAAAACCGAACTTCTTACGCCCCCACCCGGGTCTAAAGTTAGTTTTAAGAATGTACGAAAAATGCAAATGAGCCCATACGTGGTTTATGCTGACTTTGAAGCAATCTTGCCACAGTACTACGGCCCTCAAGAACGGTCACAACCAAAAAACAACCTTATTGTCCCGCCATCAGATCTGTTCTTATGCATTTGTCGTTGTTAGGTCAGATGGCCGACACACAACACCTGAGATTTACAGAGGTCCCAACGCAGCTGGTCGATTTTTAGAGCAGATGAAACAACTTCGTAATTACTACTCCAATGAACTGAATTTATCCGACATTATTATGACTCCTGAAGACCAACAACAGTATGACTCAGCCACTCACTGTTGGATTTGCGGCTTAGAGCTAACACCTAATAGTAAAGACGTGCCAGTAAGAGACCACGATCACATTACTGGCAAATTCAGAGGGGCTGCGCACAACAGCTGCAATCTTCAACTTAAGGTTGATCCCAAGACATGGAAACTGCCAATCTTCTTTCATAACCTACGAGGCTACGATTCTCATTTTATCATGCAAGCAGTGACTTCTGAATATAAGAGGGTTACCTGCATTGCACAGTCTTCAGAAAAGTACATGGCCTTTACTATTGACTGTTTATCCTTTTATGACTCTGCCCAGCATCTGATGGGGAGTTTAGATAAATTAGCAGGATCTCTACAAGACTTTCCAATCACTAAAAAATATTTCGACCCATCTTTAGTCCGTAAAGGCGTCTATCCTTATGAATACATGAACTCGTGGGACAGGTTTGACGAAGACTCGCTTCCTCCTAAAGGCGCTTTCTTTTCTAGTCTTAGAGGCAAAGACATAACTGACTCTGAATATGAATACGCTCAGAAAGCCTGGGCAGAATTGCACTGCAAAACGATGGGCGATTATCACGATCAGTATTTATTGGCCGACGTGTGTTTATTAGCTGACGTCTTTCAGAATTACAGAGCTACTTGCATGAAACATTACAGCTTAGACTCATCACATTACATCTCTGCGCCTGGCCTTTCTTGGGATGCATTTTTGAAGTCTACAAACGCCGAGATTGACTTAATATCTGATCTAGATACACTCCAGATGATTGAGGGCGGGCTGAGAGGAGGTATTAGCATGGCCTCACATCCTTACTGCAAAGCCAACAATAAGTATTTAGATGATTATGATCCAACTAAACCATCCAACTATCTAATGTACTTAGACGCCAACAATCTGTATGGGTGGGCCATGAGCCAGGCACTGCCATTAAGAAACTTTAAAATGATAAATGGGCCTCATGAGGTTGCTGCCGTGTTAGGTAAGCTATCACAGCTTACACCTGATAATCCAATAGGGCTAATCTTGGAAGTAGACTTAGATTATCCTAAAGAACTACACGATCTCCACAACGATTACCCCCTAGCCGCAGAAAGATTAAAGATGAGTCCCATCGAACCTCCTAAACTTGTACCTAATCTTCGACATAAAACTAAATATGTGTGCCATTACAGACTCCTACAGTTTTACTTAAGACATGGGCTAAAGCTGACCGCTGTTCACAGAATAATTATCTGTGATCAAGAGCTTTTTATGAGGCCATACATTATGAAGAACACCGATCTTAGAACCCAAGCCACCGACGCTTCAGAAAAAGACTTCTTTAAACTGATGAACAACAGTTGTTTTGGTAAAACCATGGAGAACCCACACAAACGCAAAGATGTGAAATTAGTTACAAACGAAAAACAAGCAATTAAGCTGACCTCTAAACCTAACTACCAAGACTTTAGAAGATTTAACGACAGCCTGGTTGGCATTATGATGAAGAAAAAGAATGTTAAGTTGGACAAGCCGGTGTTTATCGGCTTCACCGTATTAGAGTTGTCGAAGTTATTGATGTTAGAATTTCTATACGACTATCTTAAACCCCTGTACCCAGAAGCAAGAGTTCTTTACACAGACACCGATAGTTTTATTCTGGACGTCCCAACTGAAGACTTCTATAAGGATTTAGAAGCAGAAGTAGCTAAAGGAGCTGATGGGTGGTACGACACATGTGACTATCCTAAAGATTCACCTCTACATTCAACTGTGAACAAGAAAGTGATTGGAAAGATGAAGGATGAACTTAATGGGACAGTTATACAAGAATATGTTGGCTTACGGTCGAAGATGTATAGCGTTGCCAGCCAAACTTCTGTAATGAAGAAGGCAAAGGGGATAAGTAAAGAAGTTGTAAAAAAAAATATAACTCACGACAACTACAAGCAAGCTCTCTTTGAAAACAAAGTATTTCATCACACAAATGTTAATCTGCGCTCTACTCTTCATCAAGTAAACACAACTGCAGTTAATAAGAAATCACTAGTCTCTAACAATAACAAGAGAACTTACGTCAATCCTGAGTTTTCATATGCTGTAGGACATTGGAGAACTTTAAAAGATTAACTTGACTGACTTGGCTTGTACTTAACTTAAGAACCTAACTAGTACTTACTTAAGAACTTAACAAGAACTTACTTAAGAACCTAACTAGTACTTAACAAGAACTTATAATTTTTTTGCACTTAACTTGTAATTTACTTGCGCTTAACTTAAAAAGTACTTTCTATATAACTAACAATGTAAATTCAGCTATTGTTTATTATTCATAGTCTTTTCTAATCGTAAAACCTGATCTTCATTAAAGTGAATAGCTACTCCTTCAGGGCTGGTAGAAACAGTCAGATTAGCATCTTCAGGAGTCATATTATCAACTAAAATAGCAAACAACTTTATAACCGGTTGGGGCCAAAAATCTGGTATTTTACTAATTGCCTGCTTCACACTTTCTCGCATATTTATGCGCTCAAAAAGATCAGTAATTAATTCTTCAAACCTGCTCTCTAACTGATCTTTATCACCCTCCCGCTCCCAATCCAACTCGTAAAGTATATTAATAAGCTCTGTAGCTACTTCGGGCTTCATTTTTTAAACCAGATTAAAAACAACAATTAAAAAATTAAGTAAGTAAGCTGCTGCATAAATCCGGGTAAAAGATTGTATAACAAAATCAATAGCAGCACTTATAGTACATTCTGTAACGCGCTCTGCAATGCACACTGCGGGCGCTGCCAATCGATAAAGCCGTTGTTGGCAGCATGTGCATTGCCTTCCTTGCTAACACAGCAGGGTAAATCGCTGCTCAGCGCGTGGCAGAGCAGATGTCAAGAGTGGTCCTACCAGTTCCACTTGACATTCTCTGACACCTCCCACTTTAGCACGCTTGACACCTTCACCCCAAGTCACCCCAAGTCACCCCAAGTCACCCCAAATCACCCCAAATCGCCCCAAGTCGCCCCAAGCCTTACTAGAAAGTAGTAAGGTCTCACTATCAAACCCGCGGCGTTAATTGTGTTAGGATGACTAATTCTGTAGACCATTAGAGTTTCATGCTATGGAGAGAGAATGTAAATATGCGGGCTCTATATCACCAAATCTTATCTAGCACGCAAGCCCCCCATTTTAATGTACTGATTACGAGAGAATGTCAATATCCCAGCTCTACCCCACCACATCTTATTTTGCACGAAAGCCCCCCTTTTCACATACAAATCACGTCCATCACATGCTACTTTTGCCAAAATTGACACCTTTTTACAGCCAAAATTAACATGCAAAAACCTCCAAAAATTGACGCAATCGGTACATTAAAATGGGGGGCTTGCGTGCTAGATAAGATTTGGTGATATAGAGCAAGGATATTGACATTCTCTCTCTCCACCCCGCTATTAACGTCCGCGGGACTGAGCCCTTACTACTTTTTTAATATGCTCTTCTACTTCCAGCACCATTAATAAATCAGAACAAACAACTAGCCCTCCATCTTGATTAGTTATTTTTACATCTAATGAATTTATAGCCCCCTCAATTAATTCTTTAAATTGACTGTCTCCATCAAACCCATATAGCTGATAATCGCAAAACCCCGCCTTAATTGATGGCAGCACTCTTAGAACTGCAGATGGATGACCATTAAACAAATTAGTATTTGTTTTTAACTGTTGTAAATGGACATACAACACTGGGTTTACGAGAAAATCAGAAGGTTTATTACCTTCAAATTGATAGATGTCTTCTCTTGTGCTAAATTTATAAGATTTGTCACTATTGTGGAAGCCCAAGATTTTAGCTAGGCCTTTAGGGAAAGTGTACTCTCTTTTTCTTCTAGTGGAAAATTCATAGTAATTCTAAGGTTTGCCTCGTTAATTGTTAACAATATGCCAGATTCGTTAAGTACTTCTTTTAAAGAACAAAAGTTGTAATAACCATCAGGTATTTGTATATGGCTTATTTGATTGCCTTGCTCGTCATTAACATTAATCCAGTTATTTTGAGCTCCTTCAGATATGTTAACCCACATAACTTTAAAACCAATTTCTCTAAGAGCAATCCTACAACTCCCGCTCCAATTGGTAATTGGGTACGTTAAGAACACACGCTCGTTTTGCTTGGTTATATAGATGTACATCTTTTTTATAACTATTTAAAAAACTATTTAAAAATGGAACCTTTTAAATATAATGAAAGTGCTACTTACAATGTAGGAGCGTTTTATAACCCCAAATCTTTGGACTTCAGTAGCCTAACCATCGCAGTAGACGAATCATATGGCTTTCTAGTCAGACTTGTAAACCCACTAACTAGATATTTAAATCCTCCAATAAAGAGTGACAGAGTGCCGTCAGCATGGTCATCCAACCCTATGACTTTTTTCCAGAATCAGTTAAATTTTGCCATTTACTGCTCAACCACTGGCTGCGGTGTTTCATATGCAAACCATTTAAACCACCCCAACCTCTTAGTAAGGTCAGTATATAACTTTCATGTTTATTATCAGTATAGACGCATACTAACTGAACTACAAGTACGCCTCCCTAACGACAACGCGTTTAATCCATTTCTCAGCTCAATGGACAATAATGCATATGAAAGAATCTGCAATGAATTTAACATTAATCCTTCAACTGACTTTAGACAAAAGTTAGACCGCAATCATGGGCTAGGCACATTGTATTTGTGGGGTACAAAAAGAGAATATACTTATGACTACTGGCCTGGCCACACCTCTTTTCAACCAAACAAACAAGTTCGATTGGGATCCATAGAACAAAAACACCCCAATGCTTGGGCAACATTTATCTTAGATGAAAGTAAAGGTCTAACAATGCCAGGAGTGCAAAGGCTTAATGACTCCATAAGAACATACGTTTGGTGTCTATTAGGAGCACAAGCACAGACTAAATCTAGCATAGTGGATCAATCTACAGGTTTTGATGCTAGAAAACAATTTCTAGCCAATTTAGAAGATGCTATTAACTCTGCTGTTGATTTGCCTGCCAGCATACAAAGGTATCAAAACGTTCTTTCACATGCTAGGTCAAAGGTTGACTTTGTTGTTGGTCATGGATTATACATGCTGCCTTCTGACCTTAGACCACAGATTGGTATGATACAGAATTATAACAATGAAATCCTTATAGCTGGAGATGATCAAAACTTAGGACACAATCAAGGCTTAAACACAAGGCCTGCTCCATCCATTTTAAAAAAAAGTACCTAGCCTTGAAGAAAGCGATCCAGTTATAAGCGCCCCACAGCCAGAAAGCGATCCACCACCAGTTATAAGCGCCCCACAGCCAGAACCAGAAAGCACGCCACCTGTTGATCTGCCTCACACTGACAGTCACACTAGCGAAAAGACAGCCCTTGTTGTGTTTTTAACTTTTACTGGATTAGCCATACTTTATTTCACTAAAAATTAAACCAGCGGCCAGCACTCCTAACGTCCACAGATGGTCAGCCATATAACCGGCAACTTTGCCTATGGTAGACAAAACCCAACTAACAACACTGCCAATTATGCCAGGCAGAGCATCAAGCGCTTTGGCAGCTAACTTCTTTAATAGGTTTGCTAGGTGGCGTAATTGTTTTCTAATCCAGCTTTTACCGGGCTGAGGTGTTGGAGGCGCTACTGGCCTTGTTGGCGCACCACCTGTTAAAGCATAAACGAGTGTAGAGATAGCAAACCCAACAGCCGTTAATATGCTAACTACTGTAATCCCCTCTTCTCTGAACAGAATCCTTATTCTTTCTGCTAACGTAGTGTTTTCATGAAGTATTTTGTTTATAACTTCTCTGATTCTGGTTATTTGTGATTCTAGATGACCTCTGTTAATAAAAATCGCGCCTAACAGTTCTGTCTTTTTGTTCATTAACTCCTGTAATTTTTGTTGTATTCTAGCCTTTTCTTCTAGTCCTAGATTGTTATCGTCTGCATCAGCCAGCTTAATTTTTTCTTCTTCTATATCTCTTTCTAGCTCACCAAGTTTTGCTGTGTTGTGCATTAGTTCACCCCTTATTGTCTGTAGAGCTTTATCAAGGGCCTTGCGCTCTCGATCAGAATATTGAGAATTGACAAGTTCTTTTACACCTGTCTCCTCACTTAAACTCGTTTCAATTTCTGTTATTAGTTCATCTGCTGTTCGATTTAATTCTTGAAGAGGAATGTTTTGTATTTCAGATTGTGTTGGCAACTCTTGCCCCAGTTCTGTAAACGACTAACAGCTTCGTCTCTAGGCTCTAAAAGGTTTAATTGTTCTGCCTTAGCAATAGGGAGTTTTCGCCTAATTGTGCTTAGTTTTAAAAACTTGTTTGGGTTTTGCGTTGAAGTAGCTTTTACACGACCTCTGGCACCAGTTTTTATATACAAATGACCATCAACTTCCTCAAAATCGTTAGGATCTAGTACGCCTGGTAGCTCTCGCCCTACGCTTCTATAGAATGATTGAATTCTTTCTTGCAATAGCTCTTGACGATGTCTAGGGAGTAAAGAACCTGCTTCTTCAAGCTCTTCTCGCAATGAAGGGCCCAGTTCTGTTTCATCTTCTTCTTCAATAGGATCAATCGGGTCAAAATCTTCATCCATATTTTTTATTTATATTCTTTTTTGTTTTATAAAAAATGAACTCATACGGTTGTGACCTTGATCCATACAGAAAAGAGAAAGAACCCCACGGCGTAAAAGGTATAAGGCAGACTGTAATTAGTGTAAATACTCCATCAACAGTTCAGCCCGGACAAACTTTAATAGTTAAGTTCCCTGATCTTGGCGCTGGCGATGTTATAATGCCAGGCACTGCTAAACTATCATTCAAAATAGATATTACATCGGAAGATCCTAATGCTACTGTTGTTGCTAATTTGGGCAGGGCAATCGTTAATCATATAGCAATCAAACTGGAGGGCAGAGAAGTATTTGTACTAGGCGATGCAGACATTTTTGCCCTCTATTCTGACCTATGGCTGCCTAAAAAAGAAAGAAAAGAAAAAGTTTATCAGGGAATACAAAGCCCAAACGGTCTCAAGCACAGAGTTGGAGCGGAGGATGCAAAGGATGATGTTAAAGATGAAGCAGTAGCAGAAGCATTTGGCAACAGATTCTGCATCCCTCTAGATTTTGAGCTGTTAAAGACGCATATGCCATATTACCAAGGCGCACTAAAAGAAAAACTTACTTATGAACTGACATTTAATCCTAGCGGTTCTGTTGTTTTGTCTGAAGACCCTGAAGCTAAATACACAGTTAGCGACATTTCTCTTGAGTTTGATGTTGTTACTAACCCTGAACTGGCCAGAACAATCTTAACCCAGTATAAAAATAAAACAGTCATTTATTATGAAAGAGTTATACACTCCACTACAGAAAATAGAAACAAGCGAGACACTCTCTGGAACATGCATCTAAATCAGTCTCTGAAGTCTTTAAAAGGAATTTTGTTCTTGTTTACTGAAGGAACAACTCCTTTTCATAGAGAATCAGAAGCGTTTTATAATCCAAAAATTGAGAAGGTTGACTGTGCAATAAATGGTAAGTCTGATCAGTTGTATTCAGGGCGCGGACTTTTACCTCACCAACACTTTGATGAAATAAGAAAGTTATTCGCTGGAGGTAGGCAAAGAGATCCTGCAGTTGATCGTGTATGTAAAAAACTTCGCCTTTATGATGTAAGACTCGAAGACTACTTAATAACCAAATATGGGCTGTGGCTGGATTTTAGATCCACATTTGACAACAGATTGTTTGGAAGTGGAGAAAGGGTAGGGCAAGATGGTATAAAAATAAATATTCACAAGAAAGCAGACGGAAACGCACCAATACAAATTCATGTTTTTATGGTTTGTGATGCTCAGTTAAACATTGAAGAAAACAGGCTAAAAGACGTGGCTTATTAAAATGCAGAAGAAATATTCTAATAAAAACAGATGGATAGTTTGAAGTTTCTGCCCAAAGATCCGCACTGTTCTCTTATCTGCGGGATTACTGGGTGTGGGAAAACTGTCTTCGTACTTGATTTGTTACAAACAATATACAGGTTCCACTACGAGCACATTGTTATATTCTGCACAACCATTAAGCACAACAAGTCTTACAAAGAAAGGAAGTTTATTTGGACAGACGATAATATATTTTTAGTTGATCCTAGTGACAAACTGAGCGACTGTTTAGAACATTACTATAGGCTATTTGAGGGAACTGAAACGCTGTTTATTATTGATGACTGCTCGGCCGAACAAGACATTGTTAAAAAAAGAAGGACTCTGTCTAAGCTAGCCTTTAGTGGTCGCCATGCCTTAGTTTCTGTGTGGCTCTTAACTCAAAAATACAATGCTGTCTTAAAAGACTTTAGATCGCAGTTAAAATCAGTCATCTTATTTTACACTAAGGACAAAGATAGTTTTGAAGAATGTTTAAGTGAAAATTATATAATAAGGGACAAGGATGAACTAAAAATAATAAAAGAGCAGTTAGAAAAATCTAAGCACGCTAAGCTATGCTTACGGACTGACCCTCCAGTTCAATACGTTTGTTTATTGTAGATTGTTTATTATAATTTTAATATTAAAAAGAATGTCTCGAGGGCCAGAATCAAAAGCGCAGCTAGCTCCTAAATGCACTGCAGTAGAGCTAAAAGACCTAGCAGACACAACTGAGTTTGATCTAATAGGAGTTCCAGGAAATGTTTATGGATTTGAGTACACCGATGATGGGGTTTACAAACGAACAGAAATTGAAGACAAAAAACGACAGCAGTATCCTACCCTGGAAGAGATAAGAAATCTAAGGGCAAACGATTTTGGCAAACACGAATACAAACTTCATAAACGAGAGAATGCTTGGGCTTTGCTTCCTGAAATTGCTTGGAATTTAAAGTTTGAACTACGAAGCCCTAATGTATACTTTGATAAGAAAAACAATTTTAGAAAAGCTTTGAATGCAGGTCCCGTTCTTGTTAGCCTGGTCCCAGGAACACAACAGAAAAAACAGATTGAAATAACTAGGCAGGGCTCTGAATATATGCTAAAGAGAAAGAGGCCCTTAGCTGAAGTGGGGGATGACACCGTTGGCTTAGAATTTACTCCAACGCTACAGTCACTACCTAGGCAAATGACGATGCTTTTTCGCTTATTTATTGCTCCAAGGGAGGCTGATCCTAGTTTGCCAGAACATACGTTAATTAGAGGCATACAAATAAAGGCTGAAAACTTGGATGCTCCTCTGAAGCTCGCTATTGTTATTACTAAAACGGAGATGAAATAAACACCCTTGTATCATCTGACAAGGTTACTGTGATGGTTGACAAAGACAAACTAACAGTACTTGACTTTATTTTCATTAAGTATGTTGATTTTATTGCGTTTTACTCTGTTGATGAAGTGCTGCCAGAAGGATTAATAAGTAGATATGTATAAGATTAATCTTAATTAATAAAAATAATCTTAATTAAAAAATGGAGGTTCAACAGTTTAGATTAGAGCAAATAACTGAACTTCAAAAGGAAATAGAAAGTGACTTGGATAAGTATAGGGTTACTAGAAAGAAATATGCTAAAGCTTTACATACTCTTTCTTATGTAATTACTGGCTCATCAGCTGTAGCTAGCGTAAGTGCTGGGTCTAGTGTTGCTCTTTTAGCTACTGGGGCCGGGGCACCAGCCTCTTTAGCATTAGGGAGCCTTGGTTTAGGTTTAGGTGCCATGTCTATGATTGTGAGCGCTGTTTTAAAAAAGATTACACCTAAATTACAAAAGCACACCGCCATTGTAGCCCTAGCATCAACAAAACTTTCTTTATTAAAATTAAGAATAAGCAAATCATTACAGGATGAAAACATTACGGACGAAGAATTTCAGAAGCTTATGGCCAATGGTGAGGATTATAGACGACAAAAAATTGAACTTCAAAAGGAGTGGAGAAAGACTTTTACTTCACAACAGGTAGACACTGATGCAATTAAACAGAACATTGAAAAACAAACACATGACTGGTTAAACCCAAAATAAGCCCAAAAAATAAGATGTGAACTAAATAAAATAAATCATAAGTTTAACAAAAAAAATAAATACTATTTTTTTTTTTTTTTTAACTAATTGGCACTGTGTTTGGTGGAACAACTTGCAACTCTTCACGAACAAAGGATCTTTTAGGGGCGGGCCTTTTAGACGCAGTAGCACCGCTAGAAGAAAGAGTTTCTCTTAAATAATACACGGAGGGGCTGTTTTCATAATTCTTTCAACTTCATATACATCTACGCTCCATATGGGGTCTGTGGCTCTAATTCTAACATCACCTTCTGCTTCTCCTGGCGCATACAAGTATCTTACTTTTAGTCCAAACGGCAAGAGTTTTTGAGCCCCCTGCACATCTTCAGTAATGCTATTTTTTTTTAATTTGATCGCGTTCACCGGTTTAAGGCCTGTTGCTTTAAATTCTTCATTGTTCATGGCACGTAAGACTGCTGGCAATCTCCTAACCCATTCTGTGTTGCGTTCTCTGTCCATAAGGTCTCTATGATATTGATAGGTAAACAGGCGCTCAGCTAGATTCTTATTAAAGTTTTCTACTAGAGCTTGTGATCGATGGTTGCCTGGGATTCCTCTCTTAACTGTAACCCGGTGTCTTAAAAACAACTGGTTTACAGCACCTTTAAACTCTTTTCCATCATCAACTTGAATCATCCTAGGATACTTTAATGGACCTCGCATGTATATTTGCTGTAAAGCCACAGCCACAGAAGTTGAGCTTTTATCCGTTAGAGGCTCAGCGTCTTTATATCTCGAAGCCATGTCAACAACAGTTAGAGCATACTTAAACTTTTTTCGTCTAACTTTGTCATGTGGAAGATACAGCAAGTCCATCTGGTGGGTGTCATTTGGAACTGAATTAACAAATCGAGGTCTTATTATTCTTTTTGGGGCAGGCAGATATATTTGCCAGATCGCTTGTTTTGAAAGCCAGTCTTTCGCATCTGATTCAGACACTCTAGCAGCTTTACTCAGTTTATCAATAGCAGCCTTTCCTTTCCAATACCCTCCAGGAGAATAATATATTTTGTACTTCGTATTGTACTTTGTATCGTCCATAAGAGACTGTTTTTTATTACATTTTTAACTATGTTTTTAGATTGAATATGCAAGAAGAAAGATTGCTCCCATAGCGCCTATAATAAAAGCTATCTCTGAACTTTTCTGTTTCTCAGATAGTTCATAAAAGTCAGACAGTTCTGGCGGCGGCGATGTTAGAAACTTCTTTCCTGTCACTAAGTAATACTCATTCATTGCGTCATCAACGTCTGTAAATGTGTGCTCTGCATGCCCCTGCTCTCTTAACTTTTTATTAATAAAGTCTAAGTGAGCAATTCTTCTTTTCTCGTAAGCGTCTCTTGCCTTAGCTAAATCTTCCATTGCCTTGTTATGGCGTTCTCTCTCTTCATCGGACCGCAATTTACTAAACATATAATTGCTGCCAGAGAAGGCCAATGCATTAACAATAGCTCCTCCCACCATCAGAACCAATCCAGACATCTTTTTATAAATCAATATTTTCTAGATTAATCTGCCTATGCATTAATATTTCTATGCATTAATCTGCCTATGCATTAATCTTTCTATACATTAATCTGCCTATGCATTGATGTTTTCTGGGATAATCCCCTGCGTAACAAGAAAGTCTTTTGAGGCAATCCCTGCAGTAATTACAACTATAACCTTAACAACATCCTCAATGTCTAACCTTCCTAGATCCGCCGGCTTCATTTTAAACATGTTTTTTGCTAGCACGCTATAACCAATACTAAGGCCGCTAATTACAGCAGAATGGTAAATCGTATTGATAATCTTTTTTTCACTCATCTTTTTATTAACTAAAAAAATAATTAAAATAATCATAATACGAAAGACTGTCTATGTGCTTTTTAATCAAATAATCTTTTGTTGTTAAAGCTAAAAATAAGGCCGCAACTAGCCTTGGCGAATCTTCTATCTTTCCCATGTTGGGCGGTTTTATTCCTAACAAACATTTTGCGAGGGTTGAATAGACTATAACGCCAACGATAGGCACTGCATAATTAACCAGCGTTAAACTCATGATTTTAAAAGTATTATATTATTTTTTATCGCTTTTAAAAATGGATTGTGACGAACTATTAAAGTGTGAGGAGCAGGCAGGCTACTCCGTAGACCTCTGCCATAAAGAAAGATTATACTCTCTGGCTGCATGTGGGAAAACCAGGCAGTATTTAGGCGTTGAACTAAGTATCGAACAGATTCAGCAATTGTCTACATCAGACGTTGAGAAGTACTACGCTAGGTACGAAGCACAGCTAGGGTCAAAAATGGTTAGATCGGTGGGACAGACAATGATTAGTTTATATGCTAAGTTAGTAAGTAAGATGGCGCCAGTTGATTCAGAAGAAGATTTAAAATATGACTTATCACAAGATCCGGTTTTAACCAAGTCCCTAGAATCTCTTGCATGTGACATGTATTATAGATTTGGGACGATGTTATGTCCATTCATCATGGGATTAATTACTTTTAATCATATTAATTTAATATATTAATTTTATCGCAATAAAAAAAATGAGCGATCAGGAAAAGTAGACTCCGCAGGAGCAGAATGTGCCGCAAGTGAGTGTCCCACAAGTGAATTCTCCACAAGTGAATCTACAGGCGAGTGTCCCACAAGTGAATCTACAGGCGAGTGTCCCACAAGTGAGTAGTGTTACTAAGTCTAAAAGTGCTGGGCGTGTTGAGGCCGGTCATAAACTAGCTGAATGGAACAGACTGAGAAAAGCAAACCAAGCAGCAAAACAAAAATTATTAGATAGTAATACAACATCGCCACCAGCACCGCCGCCGTTGCCAACAACAACAACACAATCAAACTATAAAATGTATTATTATGTACTGGGGAGTATTGTTGTTGGTGGGGTTTTTTAGCATACAAATGTCTAACACCATACTTAGCAGCAGCAAAGTCACAAACCCCCACAAAGTCAGTAAAAGAAGAAGAACCAACTTCTGTAAAAAAAAAGTACAACCTCCTGCTGTAGACCCATTTTCTATGGAATAGTTTTTTTAAAGAACTAAATAAAGTACAAGTTAAGAACTAGATAAGTACAAGTTAATTTACAATTATTTTTTTTATTTATTTTAGATTTAAAAATGGCTGCCGAACTCAGTGAATCTGATTTAAAGAATTGTAATGAACTATTTGACGAAACAATGAAAGTGTTAAACATTGATTTTAGTGAATTTGGGTTTGAGAATGATGTAAACAATATAATAAAAGATCATAGTGAACTATTTGACGAAGCAGTTAAAGTGATGAACATTGACTGTAGTGATTCAGAAAAAGCTAAAATATTAGCAGGCGTTATTGTAAGGTTAACGTGTCTTGAAGTGTTGCAACGCTTGGGAGAAGAATAAAAGTGCGTTTACTTACTTTTACTTACATTTATTTTTTTTTATTTACGTAAATATTGTGGGTTAAAAATGAGCCCCACAAGTAAGTCCGAGTTTGAAATACTGCCCCCCAACAACGTACAGTTGGAAGGTAGTAACAAATCATTAAACAATAAGATCATTAACTTAGGCATGGACATTATTAACCCTATAAATGTTTATGAAAGCGTGACACATGCTATCTCTAAAATCCCAGTCTCTCTTCAAATTAACCCGCCTTTAAAAGTGATGTTAGCTATTCTGATTAAATATATAACCCCTGATGATAGTAGTATGCAAGTCTGGGTTTCAACTATACAGAAAAAAGTTACTGGCTATCACAACTTTACACCCGGCTGGGCTGATTACATGCTTACACAGTTTGACCATGCGATTGAAAAAGCGAAAACGCGCGGCTCCGGTTGGACTAAAGGAACAGTCCTTCAAATTATATTGAGCCAAATAAAGTTCTATGATATAGTTGACAATTCTTACATCCCTCTCCCGAGAGAGTTAGTTGACAATTCTTACATCCCTCTCCCGAGAGAGTTAGTCGGCAATTCTTACATCTCTCTCCCGAGAGAGTTAGCCGGCAATTCTTACATCCCTCTCCCGAGAGAGTTAGTTCTTAAACGAGCAGTCTTAAATATACAAAATGCAGATAACATGTGTTTTATGTGGTGCGTTTTGGCACACTTACATCCTGTTAAAAAGCACTCAGACAGAGTATCTAATTATTGGCAGTATAAAGATAGCCTGAACTTTGATAACATAACCTTTCCAGTGAGTATAGAAAGCATATCTCAGTTTGAAGAACAAAATAGCCCAATTACTGTAAACGTATACACATGGTCTGTAGTAGACAATTTCACAGCCTATAAGAGTCTCTCCCGAAGCTCCCCCTTTAGGCGAATCACTTGAAAATCATGCTGACTTAATTCTGTTTACAGACGGTTCCAAGAGCCACTATGTATTAATTAGAACAATGAGCAGACTTCTGGCTTATACTATAAAGGACGGTTTTAAACAAGAGCTTTGTAGGAGGTGTTTGGTTAGAATTCCATCTATACAGGCGGCTGACAAACATAAGAAACATTGTAAAAGTTATGAAGACTGTAAAACCGAACTTCTTACGCCCAAACCAGGATCTAAAGTTAGTTTTAAGAATGTACGAAAAATGCAGATGAGCCCATACGTAGTCTATGCGGACTTTGAGGCAATCTTGCCACAGTACTACGGCCCTCAACAAGAACAAAAAACAACCATATTATCCCGTCATCAGATCTGTTCTTATGCGTTTGTTGCTGTTAGGTCAGATGGCGGACACACACAGCCGGAGATTTACAGAGGACCCAACGCAGCTAGTAGATTTTTGGAGCAGATGAAACACCTTCGCAATCAATTCTCCAATCAGCTGAACCTTTCAGGCATTAAGATGACTCCTGAAGATGAAGAACGTTATAAATCAGCTACCCACTGCTGGATATGTAACAGAGAATTATCAGGCGATGCTGTAAGGGACCATGATCACATTACTGGAAAATTCAGAGGGGCAGCGCATAATAGCTGCAATCTTCAACTTAAGGTTGACCCCAAGACATGGAAACTGCCAATCTTCTTTCATAACTTGCGGGGATACGATTCTCATTTTATCATGCAAGCAGTGACTTCTAAATATAAGAGGGTTAGCTGCATTGCACAATCATCAGAAAAGTACATGACCTTTACTCTTGACTGTTTATCCTTTTATGACTCTGCCCAGCATCTGATAGGGAGTTTAGATAAATTGGCAGGATCTCTGCAAGACTATCCAATCACTAAAAAATATTTCAACCCATCTTTAGTCCGTAAAGGCGTCTATCCTTATGAATACATGGACTCGTGGGAAAGGTTTGACGAGCTGGCGCTGCCGGCAAAGGAAGACTTTTACAGCCGCCTTAGAGGCAAAGACATATCTGACTCTGACTATGAATACGCCCAGAAAGCCTGGACAGAATTGCGCTGCAAAACGATGGGCGATTATCACGATCAATATTTATTGGCTGACGTGTGTTTATTGGCAGACGTCTTTCAGAATTACAGATCTACTTGCATGAAACACTACGGTCTAGATTCATCACAGTATATCTCTTCCCCGGGCCTTTCTTGGGATGCATTCTTGAAGTCTACAAACGTCGAGATTGACTTAATATCGGATCTGGATACACTTCAAATGATTGAGGGCGGGCTGAGGGGGGGCATTAGCATGGCCTGCCATCCTTACCGCAGAGCCAACAATAAGTATTTAGATGATTATGATCCAACTAAACCATCCAACTATTTAATGTACTTAGACGCCAACAATCTGTATGGGTGGGCCATGAGCCAGGCACTGCCATTAAGAAACTTTGAAATGATAAACGGGCCTCATGATGTCAATAAAGTGTTGAGTATGCTATCACAGCTTACACCCGATAATCCAATAGGATTAATCTTGGAAGTAGACTTAGAATATCCAGCAGAGTTGCATGACCTTCATAATGATTTCCCCTTAGCCGCAGAAAAATTAAAGATGGGCCCCACCGAACCGCCCAAACTCGTGCCCAATCTTCGAGACAAGACTAAGTACGTGTGTCATTACAGGTCGTTACAATTTTACTTAAGACATGGGTTAAAGCTAACGGCTGTTCACAGAATAATTACCTGTGACCAAGAGCCTTTCATGAGGCCATACATCATGAAGAACACCGATCTTAGGACTGCAACCGCTGATGCCTCAGAAAAAGACTTTTTTAAGTTGATGAACAACAGTTGTTTTGGTAAGACGATGGAGAACGTACACAATCGTAAAGAAGTAAGATTAGTTACAAACGAAAAACAAGCAATTAAGCTGGCCTCTAAACCTAACTACCAAGACTTTAGAATATTTAGCGACAGCCTGGTTGGCATTATGATGAAGAAACTGAGTGTGAAGTTGAATAAGCCGGTGTTTATCAGATTTGCCGTGCTAGAGCTGTCAAAGTTATTAATGCTAGAATTTCTATACGACTACTTTAAGCCGCTGTACCCAGAATCAAATGTCCTTTACACAGACACCGATAGTTTTATTCTGGACATCCCAACTGAAGACTTCTATAAGGATTTAGAAACAGAAGTAGCTAAAGGAGCTGATGGGTGGTACGACACATGCGACTATCCTAAAGATTCACCTTTACATTCAACTGTGAACAAGAAAGTGATTGGAAAGATGAAGGATGAACTTAATGGAACAGTTATACAAGAATATGTTGGCTTACGGTCGAAGATGTATAGCGTTGCCAGTCAAACTTCTATAACAAAGAAAGCTAAGGGCATAAGTAAAGAAGTTGTCAAAAAAAATATAACTCACGACAACTACAAGCAAGCTCTCTTTGAAAACAAAGTATTTCATCACACAAATGTTAATCTGCGCTCTACTCTTCATCAAGTAAACACAACTGCAGTTAATAAGAAATCACTAGTCTCTAACAATAACAAGAGAACTTACGTCAATCCTGAGTTTTCATATGCTGTAGGACATTGGAGAACTTTAAAAGATTAACTTGACTGACTTGGCTTGTACTTAACTTAAGAACCTAACTAGTACTTACTTAAGAACTTACTTAAGAACTTACTTAAGAACCTAACTAGTACTTAACAAGAACTTATTTTTTTTGCACTTAACTTGTAATTTACTTGCACTTAACTTAAAAAGTACTTTCTATATAACTAACAATGTAAATTCAGCTATTGTTTATTATTCATAGTCTTTTCTAATCGTAAAACCTGATCTTCATTAAAGTGAATAGCTACTCCTTCAGGGCTGGTAGAAACAGTCAGATTAGCATCTTCAGGAGCCATATTATCAACTAAAATGGCAAACAACTTTACAACTGGTTGGGGCCAAAAATCTGGTATTTTACTAATTGCCTGCTTCACACTTTCTCGCATATTTATGCGCTCAAAAAGATCAGTAATTAATTCTTCAAACCTGCTCTCTAACTGATCTTTATCACCCTCCCGCTCCCAATCCAACTCGTAAAGTATATTAATAAGCTCTGTAGCTACTTCGGGCTTCATTTTTAAACCAGAATATAAACGACAATTTAAAAATAATTAACTAGCCGTTCTTCTTGTTTTGCGCAAGAATCAGAAGAGAAATCAATAACAGGTAGCTGATTGAGCGCTACCGCTGCACGCTTGTGCTTGGACCGCCCACGGTTGTTTTAACGTGACTCATATGTGGAGCGATCACGCCACGATCGCTCCAGAAAAATCTATTGTCGCAATGCGCAATTCAGTCGTGCATGCACCGCCGCAGAGGTAGATTTCATCATTCTCTCATGACTGTCGTGCGAGAAGGCCGTGTTTGACTGTGCTCCTACTGCGTTTGGCTGTGTTGTTATTTTAACAAGGCCTTAGTACATCTACCAGTATGGAGAGGAGTAGTGTGTAGCCAGCACTATCTCCATATAAATGCTCCAAATATACAATGACGGATGTACTACTACTGGCGATTAAAGCCGTCATAAAAGCTCGGCTACAGCAGTAACTGCTGTAACTCTGCCAAAGCCAGCTGCAAGCCCCGGTTGAAAAAAGAGGAACACAGCAGCGGTCTTACAAGACCGTTTGGCCTAGTTTACAGGGCCGGCAATTAGGTCAAACGCCCCTTGTAAGAGAGCCATATACAAATACCTGATGGTTATTACAACTTTTGTTCTTTAAAAGAAGTACTTAACGAATCTGGCATATTGTTAACAATTAACGAGGCAAACCTTAGAATTACTATGAATTTTCCACTAGAAGAAAAAAGAGAGTACACTTTCCCTAAAGGCCTAGCTAAAATCTTGGGCTTCCACAATAGTGACAAATCTTATAAATTTAGCACAAGAGAAGACATCTATCAATTTGAAGGTAATAAACCTTCTGATTTTCTCGTAAACCCAGTGTTGTATGTCCATTTACAACAGTTAAAAACAAATACTAATTTGTTTAATGGTCATCCATCTGCAGTTCTAAGAGTGCTGCCATCAATTAAGGCGGGGTTTTGCGATTATCAGCTATATGGGTTTGATGGAGACAGTCAATTTAAAGAATTAATTGAGGGGGCTATAAATTCATTAGATGTAAAAATAACTAATCAAGATGGAGGGCTAGTTGTTTGTTCTGATTTATTAATGGTGCTGGAAGTAGAAGAGCATATTAAAAAAGTAGTAAGGGCTCAGTCCCGCGGACGTTAATAGCGGGTGGAGAGAGAGAATGTCAATATCCTTGCTCTATATCACCAAATCTTATCTAGCACGCAAGCCCCCCATTTTAATGTACCGATTGCGTCAATTTTTGGAGGTTTTTGCATGTTAATTTTGGCTGTAAAAAGGTGTCAATTTTGGCAAAAAGTAGCATGTGATGGACGTGATTTGTATGTGAAAAGGGGGGCTTTCGTGCAAAATAAGATGTGGTGGGGTAGAGCTGGGATATTGACATTCTCTTTACGTCAATTTTTGGAGGTTTTTGCATGTTAATTTTGTTTAAAAAACAGGTGTTAATTTTGGCCAAAACTAGCATGAGATGGGCGTGATTTGTATGTGAAAAGGGGGGTTTTCGTGCAAAATAAGATGGGTGGTTTAGAGCCCGCATATTTACATTCTCTACATGCGATCTATTGATCTAGAAATTCTGATATATAACTCTGTTAATGCCATACACACTGGAAGAACCACACAGTCTAAAATCCATTTTCTGATCAAAGCAGTGTTTACACAATATGCCAGTTGTTTTCTGTCATACTCCACCTGCCCCATCATCATGCTGTATTCCTGTCTACAAAGCGTAGTACGACGAAGTGTCAAAATTATCATCATAGTATGCATTTAATGTGTGTTTATATAAATACAGGGCATTATCCGATCTTGACATATGAAACTATGTATGTATGTATGAATGGAAACATACAAAACCATAGCAAATTAATGTACGTTCTCCCATTACTAAGTATTCAAAAGACACTATACTTCAGCAGCATATGTAAGCATTGATTGTCCGTATTAAAAACAAATCTGAAATAAATGTTAGCGAACCGCCCAGAGAACGTGACAAACGAGTCACAAGACGAAACACAACTAGTTTCGACCTCTTAGGTCTTCATCAGGTGAGACATTAACGAATAAAACAATGAAAATTCACTTAGCTTTGATCGCTTCAGATCACTTGGTAGGGTTCAGCGCAAGGAAGAAGGCGTTGAATGAGAACGAGGCTGTTGGAAGGGAAATAGTGAGCGAGTCAAAGTCGTAATGAAGATAATAATATTACTGATAGGAATACTAATAATGGTCAAAATACTGAGGAAAAAAAAAAAAAAAAAGGGACAAGATTACTACCAATCTGTGTCAATAAGTATGGGTATGGAGAAAGGAGAGTGGGTTAGAGGATTCTTAAACAGCAGGGTTGCCGTGGCAACAGTCCCAGAGGCGAAGGCGATGGTGATGTCAATGCCAGTGGTAGTATCAATACTAGCAATAGTATTACTGAATGATACTGCTAACAACGATAGTGAAGGTTAAGGTAATGAAAGCATGATACAGAAATATATTTAGAAAATACAATTTTTATAATAATCAAATAAATAAATAAATGAAACATTAAAAATAATAATAAATTAAAAAATCAGTAAATAATAATAATAATAATTTAAAAAAAAAAAAAAAAAATAATAATAATAATGATAATAAATGCATAAATAAGATAGCTATAAGTTGTGTGAGGTGAATAGTGGGAGATAAGGTAGTATGTGTGTGTGTGGTGGGAGGATATTATGGGCTGAGATAGAAGTGGTGGGTTGGTACATGTTACTTTAAGGTGTAGATGCTATGAGGGTGGAGGGAAGAAGGGGATGGGTTTACGTACTAACTGGGGGAGGGGGAGGGGCAACATATTCACACCTATACACAATCTCTCTCTCTCTCTCCCCCCCCCCCCCCCCCTTTCACGACCAACAATAAAGGAGCCAGCATTCTATTTATTATGTGTGTGTGTATGTGTGAGTGTGAGTGTGTGTGTGTGTGTGTGTGTGTGTGTGTGTGTGTGTGTGTGTGTGTGTTCCATTTGTAATATCAGCCTTATTCATTGGTTACCCCCACCTCCACCCCCAGCAACCGCCATATCCACCAACACCCCTACACACATCATTACTAGGGCAGGGGGAGGGGGGAGTAAGTCGATTGATGTAGCAAATGGAGAGACTCAGAGAGTGTAGGAAAAGGGAAGATGATGATAGCTGCAACCTATGTCTGAGGTAAAGAGGGAGGTAGGGTGGTATGGGTGTGTGTAGGTGGGGGATATTTCAGGCTGGAGCTGCAGAGATGGAATGGTACATACTACTTTTGGACGTTGATGCCATGAGGGTGGACGGTGCCCAGTTTGGCAATGAGATGAGATTCCTGCATAAGGCGTTCCAAGCTGTCACTCTTAGATTGCCAAAGTGCCAAGACTTTGACATGGTTGATGTTGTGTTGGGCATGGTTGAAGTGTAGAGCGACTGGTTTGGGCCGATGGTGGCGGATGTCGGCCAGGTGTTCAGAGATGCGCGTCTCAAGTGTGCGAGATGTCTCACCTACATAGATCTTACCGCACAGCTGACAGTGGATGGCATACACAATGTTGTGGCTCTGGCAGGAGAAAGTGCGTTTAATAGTGAAAGAGCCTGTGGGGCCATGTAGGATGGTGTCTGGTTTGGTGAGAGAGCAGATTTTGCAGTTGGGTTTTGAGCAGGGGAAAGTACCTGGTGGCTTAGGTGTTGAGATTTTGTTCAGCTTAGAGCGCACCAGTAGGTCGTTGAGGTTTTTGTCACGTTTGAAAGTGATCTTACACAGGCCCAACACCAGAGCTCTACAAAAGATACATAGATGATGGATTGGGAGCCACATCCATGCCAGAACATGACCTCCAGAATTTCCTCAACTTTGCACAGACCTTCCATCCATCCATCCAGCTGACCTACACCATTTCACATTCAGTTAATTTCCTGGACATCACTATCTCCCTCAAAGATGGACTGCTTCAAACCTCAGTCTTCTACAAACCTACTGATGCGCACTCATACCTGGACTACACATCTTCCCACCACCAGTCCACTAAAAATAGCATTCCATATTCTGAATTCCTTCGCCTACGCAGACTGTGCTCTAGCGAAGAGGATTTCACTATACAAGCAGCCAAAATGTCTGATTTTTTCACCAACCGTGGATACCCTAGTGCCGTCATCAGTGATGCTCTCAGCCGCACTGCAGCTAAATCCAGAACATCTACTCTGGAAACTAAACCTCCCAAAGAGACAGACAGACCCACTGCCTGCCTTCTCTTCCATCCTCACAATCTGCCCATCTGCAGGATCCTGAAGTTTAACTGGCACATAGTAGAAAACCATAAACCTGCCTTTGAGACCACACCAATGATCACTTTCAAACGTGACAAAAACCTCAACGACCTACTGGTGCGCTCTAAGCTGAACAAAATCTCAACACCTAAGCCACCAGGTACTTTCCCCTGCTCAAAACCCAACTGCAAAATCTGCTCTCTCACCAAACCAGACACCATCCTACATGGCCCCACAGGCTCTTTCACTATTAAACGCACTTTCTCCTGCCAGAGCCACAACATTGTGTATGCCATCCACTGTCAGCTGTGCGGTAAGATCTATGTAGGTGAGACATCTCGCACACTTGAGACGCGCATCTCTGAACACCTGGCCGACATCCGCCACCATCGGCCCAAACCAGTCGCTCTACACTTCAACCATGCCCAACACAACATCAACCATGTCAAAGTCTTGGCACTTTGGCAATCTAAGAGTGACAGCTTGGAACGCCTTATGCAGGAATCTCATCTCATTGCCAAACTGGGCACCGTCCACCCTCATGGCATCAACGTCCAAAAGTAGTATGTACCATTCCATCTCTGCAGCTCCAGCCTGAAATATCCCCCACCTACACACACCCATACCACCCTACCTCCCTCTGTTTACCTCAGACATAGGTTGCAGCTATCATCATCTTCCCTTTTCCTACACTCTCTGAGTCTCTCCATTTGCTACATCAATCGACTTACTCCCCCCTCCCCCCGCCCTAGTAATGATGTGTGTAGGGGTGTTGGTGGATATGGCGGTTGCTGGGGGTGGAGGTGGGGGTAACCAATGAATAAGGCTGATATTACAAATGGAACACACACACACACACACACACACACACACACACACACACTCACACTCACACATACACACACACATAATAAATAGAATGCTGGCTCCTTTATCGTTGGTCGTGAAAGGGGGGGGGGGGGGGAGAGAGAGAGAGAGAGATTGTGTATAGGTGTGAATATGTTGCCCCTCCCCCTCCCCCAGTTAGTACGTAAACCCATCCCCTTCTTCCCTCCACCCTCATAGCATCTACACCTTAAAGTAACATGTACCAACCCACCACTTCTATCTCAGCCCATAATATCCTCCCACCACACACACACATACTACCTTATCTCCCACTATTCACCTCACACAACTTATAGCTATCTTATTTATGCATTTATTATCATTATTATTATTATTATTATTATTTTTTTTTTTTTATTATTATTTTTTTTAAATTATTATTATTATTATTTACTGATTTTTTAATTTATTATTATTTTTAATGTTTCATTTATTTATTTATTTGATTATTATAAAAATTGTATTTTCTAAATATATTTCTGTATCATGCTTTCATTACCTTAACCTTCACTATCGTTGTTAGCAGTATCATTCAGTAATACTATTGCTAGTATTGATACTACCACTGGCATTGACATCACCATCGCCTTCGCCTCTGGGACTGTTGCCACGGCAACCCTGCTGTTTAAGAATCCTCTAACCCACTCTCCTTTCTCCCATACCCATACTTATTGACACAGATTGGTAGTAATCTTGTCCCTTTTTTTTTTTCTTTTTTTTTTCCTCAGTATTTTGACCATTATTAGTATTCCTATCAGTAATATTATTATCTTCATTACGACTTTGACTCGCTCACTATTTCCCTTCCAACAGCCTCGTTCTCATTCAACGCCTTCTTCCTTGCGCTGAACCCTACCAAGTGATCTGAAGCGATCAAAGCTAAGTGAATTTTCATTGTTTTATTCGTTAATGTCTCACCTGATGAAGACCTAAGAGGTCGAAACTAGTTGTGTTTCGTCTTGTGACTCGTTTGTCCACGTTCTCTGGGCGGTTCGCTAACATTTATTTCAGATTTGTTTAGATTTCCGCCTGCAGTCCTCTCGCTTTGCAACTAGTATTAAAAACATTTTCCAAAAGAGACACACATGAAAACAATTTGGCTTTTGCAATAACTTAAGAATTTCGTGGAGATTTTTTTTTTCTTCCAACATGACTCATTGTAAGACATCTTTGTTTTACACCACGTAGGTAGTTAAAAAATTATGTGTATGTGTTTGTATCTCTAACAAATGCTAGAACCATGTCATAAACACTTCGCCAAGTGTCATTTCAGTTTGCTTTTCACATCACTTTTGTATACAAGTGTAACACTTGACAGACACAAACGCCGTCTTACAATCCACAAAGGCAACATGAATTTTCGTGCCGAGCGATGAGTATTTTTCAACAGCACGTACAATTTGAAAATATGGTCTACCATACAGTAATCTGAACTTAACCAGCATATTTTTCAGTTCATTTTTTCTCTTTCCAACTAGAAAGAAGCTGATTGTTTCTGACACGCTATCAAGAATTCCACTGCAAGAAACAGATAATAAACAAAAGCAACAGTTGATCGACGACGTTGAAGCTTACATCAACTTAGTCAAATCAACATGGCG
>JAMYXO010000066.1:7500-32500 GCA_033310375.1 Conus canariensis | reverse complement strand
ACAGGAGGCAGGTTATCTTAGAGATCTGCTTAAACAACATGGCTATGAAGAGGAATCTAGAATACTGAGAAATGCAATAAATTCACAGAAGCGCAGAGAAAAAACGAAATACTATCGAGAACTAATTTCATCAAATCAGAACCCAAAATTGGTATGGAGAGCTATTAACGAGCTTACAAACAATCAATCTTCTTCAAAATCAACTATAATTAAAGACATCTCTGTCGAACAGCTGAACACCCACTTTTGCACTATAGCCAATAAAGTTGTCACGGCTGATTCTTCAGGATCAAACGACCTTCAAAAACTGAAACAATATTGCCATGATAAAAACATCACGTCTGAACTTTATATTCCACCAATAACAATATTTGAAGTCTATCACTACCTAACACACCTAAAACAGTCAAGTACCTGCGGGGTGGATGGCCTAGACGGCAAAATTCTCAAACTATCAGCTCCAGCAATTACAGATACGTCAACATACGTCTTCAATCTATGTATCGACAAAAATGATCTTCCCAATAGTTTCAAAAAAGCAAAAGTCATTCCTATCTACAAAGCAGGTGACAGCTCAGACCCTGCAAACTACAGACCAATCTCAATCATTTCCACTCTTTCCAAACCTTTGGAAAAACACATGAACAAACACACATTACACCACCTTAATACATACCACTTACTTCATCCAAGACAGTCCTGGGTTCCGACACAACCATTCATGCCACACAGCCCTAATCAACCTGGTTGATGATGGCTAAACAGCATTAACAACAACAGATATTGTGGTGTCCTATTTATTGATTTCAAAAAAGCATTTGATGTGATAGACCACAACCTTCTTCTTAGAAAATTAAAATTGTATGGCTTATCCACAAGAACTCTTACACTTTTTCACTCATATCTCACAAATAGGCAACAATGTGTGAAAATTAATACAACTTTTCATTTCAAACACTTTCCTATGGCGTCCCACAAGGCTCTATCTTGGGTCCCTTATTATTCACAATCTACATCAATGATCTACCTCTACATATCACATCCACCTGTGAACTTTTTGCTGATGACACAACAATCCACCCAAATCATTCTGATGTTACTGTTCTTGCACAAACTTTACAAGAAAGTGCGAATGATCTCGTGAAATGGACTGAACTAAATCACATGTCGCTTCACCCTCAAAAAACTAAATCCATGCTTATCACAACCAGACAAAAAAGACAAAATCTCACTATTAAATTTCCTCCGGTGCATCTTAAAGATGAACCCGTTGAACAGGTTACATACCTCAAAGTGCTAGGAATAACAATTGATAGCAATATTAGCTGGCAAGCTCACATAACCTCACTGTGCAAAAAAGTCTCTCAGAAAGTCTATCAACTCTCCAAAATTAAATGCTTCCTCGACCTGCATTCACGCAAGCTCTTTTTTCAATCTCATATTCAATCATACATAGACTATGGGTCTACTCTATGGGACTCTGCTAGCGCTATTACCCTCAAACCATTGCTAAGCCTACACAAGCGAGGACTCAAATTAGTCCTCCTAAAAAACAGTAGTATCCTAGACTCAGACTATAAAAAGGTTCAAATTCTCCCCTTAAGTCTGAGATTAGAATACAACAAAGGGTTCATAATGCACAGAATTATGTATGGGAAGGCACCCTCAACATTAGTTCGCAGATTCTCAATTAATTCCTCAAGGACTCTACCCAAACTACATGTCCCTGTTCCTAGAATTGACTTATTCAAATCCAGTTTAACATATTCAGGTTCCTGTCAATGGAACTTGCTCCCTGAGTCAGCCAAGCAACACCAATGCACATCAACCTTCAAACACCATTAATTCATCCATCTTATGTGCAAATACTCGCATACTCCGCCATAAATCCACCACCAACGACTACCACCCTCTTTACCTTATGTATGAACCTGATTATTATGGAAGTGATTTGTACTTGAAATGCACATGCTACTCTGTTCAATAAGTATGTCTTATGTAAGTATGCGCGCGCGCGCGCGCGCGCGCGCGCGTGTGGTGTGTGTGTGTGTGTGTGTGTGTGTGTGTGTGTGTGTGTGTGTGTTTTCCTACTACCTCTTGCCCTCTCGTCACTATGTCGTAATGCTTGTATTCTTATGTGACTCTCTGTCTCTGTCTGTCTGTCTGTCTGTCTGTCTGTCTGTCTGTCTGTCTGTCTGCTCTCTTCTCTCTCTCTCTCTCTCTCTCTCTCTCTCTCTGTCTCTGTCTCTCACGGTTCTGCTGGAATGACTTGATTTATTATCTATATGACACCCCCCCTCCCCCTTGTACCCGTGGTGACTGGGCTATCATTATGCATTTTTTTTTCTCCATTTTTGTGTGTGTGTGCGTGAGTGTGTGTGTGTGTGTGTGTGTGTGTGTGTGTGTGTGTGTGTGTGTGTGTGTGTGTGTGTGTTTTCCTTCCTGGTGCTTCAAAATCGATTGTCTTGCAACTCCTTGGTATCTTTTGATTGTCAGACTATTCTAAACATGCTCTTTCCCGCACCCCAGTCTCGCCTCTTTCTCCCTCTCCGTCTCCCCCCCCCCCCCCCCCTCTCCCTCTCTCTCTCTCTCTCTCGCCCTTCCCTGCACTCCTTTCGCTCCTGCATCTCTCTCGCCCCCCCCCCCCCCCCCCCCCCCCCCCACTTTTCTCTCTCTCAATTACTTTTTTTTTTTTTTTTAAATAATTCCATGTCTAATTTTTGTTCTAGCCACTTTTACATGCTTCTTCTGTTGCCTCATTTTACATTGTTGACCCTACTCAGGGCGAGGACTGGATGTAAAAAAGCACATCAGTGCTTATCTATTATCCTCGTTAATAAAGAATTTTGTCTTGTCTTGTCTTGTCTTGTCTCTACTGACTCTCTCTCAAGCCACCGAGGGTACGGACGTGTTTTTGACAGCGCTCCGCTTGTGTGATGTAATCACTACAGCAGTATAGGGTTTTTACAGTCAACTGGGCCAAGGTAGCCCGCCTTGTTAACTTTTGTTCTGTCTTTTCTTTTGTTTTCCTTTCTTTTCGGGTGTTGTTACTCATTCTAAACAATGCCAATATCAAACTTAACTTGGAGAAACACGCGTGGCGTGTTTTCCTGGACATATACAAACTTTATGGGGAAAAGAGCGAGGCAGGCTTCCGTGAGGTGTAAACCTGTTTCTCTTCTGTGGCCTGTGTCTTCTATCCGGACAGTTGTGCTTTCCCTGCTCTTCATTTTTCTGTGTGTGGACACTGGGGCTGATACTTCACAGGATTACTGCAGCCATGCCAGTGTTACCTGTGCTTCACACAACCCGTACTTCAACATAACAGGTGGAAATGTGTCGTTCTCCAAACTGTACCGTTCGTTTCTGATGCTGGCTGCCATGAGATACTGTAAAACTGTCCAGTGGGGGTTAGTGATACCCCTAAAGGTAACTATGGTTGCCCACTGAGACAGGTCTTCATATATGCTGTCTGTCTATGTGTGTGTATTTTTAGTCATGTTTCTGTTGCTGTGTGGAGATATTGAGTCCAATCCTGGACCAGGATTTCCACCCAACCCAGCACCTCTACACACTCAAGATGCACAGGTGGAACAGTGTTTTCAACCGTTACGTGGCAATCAGTCAACTTCTGAGAACTATCCTTGCACTCTTGAGTCCTTGTACTATTCTCTGAAAGATGAAAATAGACAGCTTAAAGATCAAGTTTCATGTTTGTCTCAAAAATGTTCCGTTTTCGAGCTTCGTCTTTCACAACTCTTCCAATGGCAGGAATTCCTTTTAGATATGTCTGATCACTTGCACGATCATCAAGATAAACTTGAAACTTTTTCACGCCAGTACAACATCAGATTTTTCAACGTCCATGAGGACCATCGCGAAGATTATACAACCTGCGCTCGTAAAGTCGTTCAACTTCTGATTCGCTTCTACCCCTTCAAGAATTGGTCTCTGGAGGATGTAGAGCGAGCCCATTGCGTAGGTCAGAAACAACAAGATGGCAGACCTCGGACAATCATTGCGCGACTGCGTAACTGGAGTGACAAACTTTCCGTTCTGCAGGAAAGAAAATAATAATAATAATAATAATGAATACTTATATAGCGCCTATTCTCGGCTAGAGACCAAGCTCTAAGCGCTTCACAATCAACATTCGTTTACAAAATGCAGAAGGGAGATGGCCGATACGTTGGGTATCCGTGTGGCTGGGGATTTGACAATCCGTCAGCAAGGGGAACTAAGCCGACAACGGTACCAGGGCAAGACGGCGTACTACAGAAATGGTCGGCTATGCTTCCGAGAACAGAGATCCCCCCCACTTCAGAAAAGCCAAAGGCCGTGGGAACCAGCGTCAGCATGAGTCTGGTCAGAGGGCACAGTCTGGGCATTGCTCTCAGAATAGAGATGCGCTTGATGTCCACACCCCAGTCAAATCCCCACGGCCATCCTCTGCTGGCCATAGGTCACCCCCAGTCCGCCATCCTACTTCCTATGCCTCCGGCCCTCCACCCTTCAGTTCCACCCGTTACCCTCCACCCTACACTGCCACCCGTCCCCTTCCACCCTCCACTTCCACCCGTCCCCCTCCACCCTCTACTTCCACCCGTCCCCCTTCCACTTCCACCCGCCCCCCTCCACCCTCCACTTCCACCCATCCCCCTTCCTCTTCCAATTCCACCCACCCCCCTCCTTCCTCTTCCACCCATCCCATTACCCCTGTCTCTTCCACCCATCATCCTCCACCTTCCGCACCCACCCGTCACCCCCCACCTTCCTCTTCCACCCGTCACCTGCCTCCTTCCAGTCACACCCCTTCCTCTCTTCCACTTACCTCCACCCATTCCACTCTGCCTTCCACTTCCACCAGTTCTCCTTCATTTTCCATTTCCAACCGTTCACCTGCTTCCTTGACTTCTACCCATCCCCCTCCACCTTCCACTACCACCTTTCCCCCTCCGCTGTCTGTTTCTACCCAAACCTGGTCGTCTTCTTCTCGTCCCCCTCCCATGTACAACATGCAAGAATTCCCCACCCTGCTCAGGACAAGTACTCCCAGGAGTAGGACTACTGTGTTACATGTCTTAAACAAAATCAAAACCAAAGCAACCTGCTTGAGGCGTCCCCAGGCCGCCATGGTTGCAGTCCTGATTCTTCTCTAAGTGGGGATCCGTCGATTCCTGCAACAACCGAGGATTGCATTGACCCACACCTAGCAGGAGTGACTGACCCTACATCAGAGGGTCTACAGACCTTGCCATCACATTCACCAGACGTTCTTGATGACAGCATGACTTTATTAAAACAGAGGGTGTCCTTGGTAAACCCTCCGCACGACGTGGAAAACCAGTCCAAGGGTGTGACAGGTACAGTGACAGAGGGTCTCAGCACTGGCGAGAGTCACAGTACCGGGGTAATGGAGAACCCTAGGCCCTCTCCGTGGCAGGTGTCTATGGTCAGTGAAACCGAGGGCCAGTTCTCAGGCTCCGGTCCTTGTACTCGCAGTCGTGTATGAACCAGACAGACACAGCTCACAGAAAGATTTTTAAGGGCCCATCCAAGAGGTAGTCCTGGACGTAATAATGAACAAAACTGTGCTCCCCTGCTGCCCCCGTGTCCTTCTTACAATGAAGACACCTAGGATAACGGCCGTGCTCGTGTCAAGACTTGTCAGAAAAACAGTCTCTCCTTTTTGACTTATAATATTGAGGGTGTATCGTCAATTTATGACCCCGATGTAAATAATTATATATCTCAGTTTGATTTTGTTGTTTTGACGGAAACGTTCTCAAGAACATTTCCTTCTTTTCTCTTTTTGGATTACGAAGTTTTTCTTTCACCTGGAATTAGATTAACCGATGCTGTTACTGCACGTTTGTCAGGAGGGATCGTGTTTCTTGTAAGAAAGACATATGCCAAACTAGTCAAACTACTTACAGTGGAATACGACCATACTATTGTTTCCCACCTTAAAGCTCTAGATCTTGACGTTCTTTTAATTGGAATTTATTTGCCCCCTGCTAACAGTGTTTATTATGCAGATACCGAGATTGATAATGGGGTTTCTCTTCTTGAACAATGTCTGATGGATACTTTTGAACAAGTGGGTGATCTTCCAGTGATCATCCTCGGCGATTTAAATGCAAGAACTGGTCGGCTGAACGCACAAGAACTACCCGTATATTTAGGTGACTTGATAAATGAAAATACCACCGGTGATGACTGCTTTTCTCGTGTATCAAAAGATTGCTCTACTAATGAATTTGGTCTTTATTTAATTATCATCTGTCAGAATTTTGAGTTGGTTATTCTAAATGGTTTTCTGCCTAGTGATAAAAGCGGTGATTTCACTTATATCACTCACAATGGTTCAAGTGTTATTGATTATTTTATTTCCTCCCAATCCTTAGTTCCACTGTGCCATGAATTGAAAGTAACCCCATGGGTAGAATCAAAGCACATGCCTGTTGAATTTGTACTAATGCTTCCCAGTCTGATTCAGGAGACGGTTTCAAAAAGGTTAAAGGTCACCAAATTTAAAAAATATGCATGGGATCCAGTAAAAGAAGGTGATTTTATCAGTGCACTTCAGTCTGACGAGGTCAATTCAACCTTTCATGAAGCAATTGAATTGATTGATGTCAATTTTGAGTGTGCACTGAAGAAACTAAACGAAGGTCTGTGTATGGCTGGTCAAATAATGAGTAAAGAAACTGTCACAGGTAACATCAAGCACAGCCCATGGTTTGATTCTGAGTGCTATGTTAAACGCCGTCAGGTGAGACAAGCATTGAGAACGTACAGTCGGGTGAAAGTTAATAACAACCCCGATGCTGTTCAACTGAGACTTAACTATTCTATAATAAGAAACGAGTATAAAGACTTACTTCGAGACAAGCAGCAGTTATATACACAACAAGTTTTAAATACACTTAACGAAAACGCCAAAGATTCTAAGCGGTTTTGGAGCACTGTAAGGTCTTTAAAAAGTAGTTCTCATGTACCAAACACAATATCCAATGAAGAATGGTTTCAGCATTTCAAACAAGTCTTTAATGATGAGGTGATTCCTTCTGGTCCTAATTCTCAGGAACTTCAAACTGAGTATTTTCCTATTGCTGATAGTAACGTTGATGAATTGGATGTCTGTATAACTGAAGAGGAAATTCTTGATTTAGTTAAGGCTTTAAAATCAAATAAAGCACCAGGTCCAGATGGACTAATTGGGGAATTTTATAAGTATTGCACCCCCACTATTCTCTTTTTCCTTAAGAATTTTTTCAACAAATTCTTTGATTTTTGCATCTTCCCTTCTATGTGGTGCGAAGCTCTGATTCAACCTTTGCACAAAAAGGGTGATATAAACAACCCAGACAACTACAGAGGTATCTCTCTTTTAAACATTAGTTCAAAATTATATACTTACATATTAAACAAGCCTTTAACAAAATGGATTGAAGATTGTGATGTAATAAACGATGTGCAGGCTGGCTTTAGAAAGAATTATAGTACTACTGATCATATATTTACCCTTTTTTCTTTGGTACAAAAGCAACTCTCTAACCACAAGAAATTATACGTTGCTTTTATCGACTTTAAAAAGGCTTTCGATTCGGTAGATAGAAACCAACTCTGGTCAATCTTAAAGAAAAAAAGGTGTAAAGGGTAAGATGTACAATGCACTTAAAAGCATACACACAGATGTCAAAGCTAGGGTTAAAGTGGGGGGAGATTTAACTGACACTTTTATGTGTCCTCGGGGTCTGAAGCAAGGAGAAATATGCAGTCTGGTTTTATTTTCGCTATTCATCAATGAGCTTGCTGAAGAAATAATTCAATACGGTAAACACAGTATTCCCTTATTACCAGACTTCATAGAGATACTAATTATGCTTTTTGCCGACGATGTTGCACTCGTAGCATCTACCGTCATTGGTCTCCAGCAGCAACTAAATGTTTTGTGTAGCACAGCGAAAAAACTCGATTTGATCGTAAATTTAGAAAAATCAAAAGTTATTGTGTTTAGAAATGGGGGGTATATCGCCTCAAGGGAAAGATGGTTCTACGACGGTAGGCAACTAGAAATTGTTAATCAGTATAAATATTTAGGTGTTATCTTTTCCACGGGTCTTTCCTTTTCCCATTGCCTTGAGGATTTAGCATCCAAGGCAAAACGTCAAGTCATCAATATTATAAAACTACTGTGGAAGTTTCAAAGTCTTTCCCTGAAATTGTTCTTTAAACTTTTCGACTGTCAAGTCCAGCCAATGCTTAGCTATGGTGCCGAAGTATGGGGTTTGACTGCAAACAACTCAATTGTTGAAAAAGTACATTTGTTTGCACTCAAGAGATTCTTAAATGTTTCCATAAAAACACCCAGCGCCTTAGTCTACGGAGAAACTGGTCGGTATCCACTCTATATAAACAATTATACTAAATGTATCAAGTATTGGATACGTGTCGTTAATATGCCGGATAATCGCCTTCCTAAGAAAGCTTACAACACGTTATATGATTTGCATCATCGAGGCAAGAACAACTGGGTTTCATCACTTTGCTCTACGTTAAATCGCTATGGCTTTGGGTATGTATGGGAAAACCAGAACGTTTACAATGTCAAAGGTTTTCTCTTAGAATTTAGAAATCGGTTGATTGATTATCATCTTCAAGAATGGTACACCCGAATGGATGTTAGTGATCGCTTTTCCTTCTATTCTTCCTTTAAGCAATTCAGACAAATACCGAATTTTCTGTTTACGGTGAGTAATTTGAACAATCGTAAAAATCTCATAAGATTCAGGTTAGGCGTATCTTGTTTAAATACTCACAAACTGCGGCATTCGAGTGTTCCCTGAGAGGCACTCTGCTGTCCTTTTTGTCCAAGTCAGTTGGAATCTGAATATCACTTTTTTTTATTGTATGCCCTAAATATAAGGATGTTCGAGAGCATTTCATACCCACTAAATATTATGCAAGAGCGTCGGCTTTCAAGATGTCATTATTACTTGCCAATGATAAAATGGCTAAAGATGTTGCTGCTTTCATAACTAAAGCTTTTGAAATCAGATGCAAAAAACGAATGGGACGTAAAGTTCCTATATTTTTATGTATAATTCGGGGTACATTTTCCCCTTTAAAAGCAAAAGAGCTTGTATGTGTGAGTGTATGCGTGCGAGTGTGTGTGTGTCGTGTGTCATGTGTGTGTGTGTGTGTGTGTGTGTGTGTGTGTGTGTGTGTGTGTGTGTGTGTGAGTGTGTGTGTGTGTGTGTGTGTGTGTGTGTGTGTGTGTGTGTGTGGTTGTGTGTGTGTGTGCGAATGTGTGTGTGTGTGTGTGTGTGTGTGTGTGTGTGTGTGTGTGTGTGTGTGTGAGTGATCATGAATAGGTTTACAGGTTTTTAGGCAACTACAAATGAATGCAGCCTCTGTGAGATTTGTAAATGATATGCCCTAAGCTATATATTGGTGCGTATTTTGATCAGTATGTATACATCCATGACTGAGGAAGAATGTGAAAGTATCTACGTGGCCGAGAAAATGCATGTATACTTGCAAGGTGGTGTTGTTGTTACATTTGCTTTTTCCACAATGTTGTTGTTTCCCCCCCCCCCCCCCCCCCCCCCCATCCCAATGTCCCCATTGACACGGGCACGAGGCCTAGTTCAATTAAAACATTTGTCATTGTCATTGTCATTGTCTCTCTTCTGGTCAGTGGGTTATGGCACTCATCCTTCCAACATCTTAATGGTGAACACAAACTTTTGACAGTTCACGTCTATTATACAACGGGAAAAATCCGCAGGAACGGCCATGGGCTCTCCAGTCAGCCCCATTGTAGCCAACCTCTTTATGGAGGACTTCAAGGAGAAAGCCCTGGTGTCTTGCCATTCTCCTCCACGCTATTGGGGCCGCTACGTGGATACACCATGACCATCCTCAAGAGGGAGCTGGTGGAAGACTTCACTAACCATTTGAACAGTCAACACCCTGCTATCAAATTCACTCATGAGGTGGAGGAGAACAACTCGATTGCCATGCTAGACACACTCATTACATGGACAGAGGACAGCCTCTCCTTCAGTGTGTACCGCAAACCTACCCACACCGACCAGTACCTACAGTTTGAAAGCCACCAACCACTGGAACACAAACTCGGAGTGATACGCACCCTTACCCATCGGGCCAACACCATCTGCTCTACTCAGGATGCCAAAGACCAGGAAATGGAACACCTCAAACTCGTTCTCACCATATCAGGCTATGAGAAGTGGGTGTGGAACATCCCGGCTAGCAAGATCACACCGCATCCTACCACCAAACAAAACCAAACGAGGCATAAAGGACATGTCACCATCCCCTATGTCCACGGTGTGACTGAAGCCTTGAGCAGGAAGATCAGGAAAACTGGCGTCTCCGTACATCCCAAACCTAACAACACCATCCGCAGCCAGCTGGTCGCCCCCAAGGACAAAACTGACAAACTGGACAAGTCTGGAGTGATCTACCAAATAGACTGTCGTGACTGTGAAGAGAACTATGTTGGGGGAACTGAGAGAAACCTTCGAAAACGCTTGACAGAACACAAATGGGAATCATCACCAGTAGGCGCCCACCTACACGCCCAGCAACATCAGTTCGATTATGAAAACATCAGCGTTCTCGACCATGACAATAGATGGTTTCAGCGTGGGGTGAAGGAGACTATACATATTGCCGCCAACAACCCCACACTCAACTGGGACCAGGGCAGACACACCTTGCCATCGGTGTACAACACCCTCATTGTTCAGTCACATGACCAGGGTTCGACCCGTGGCCCTGTGCATGGAACGCCAGTTCACCCAGTAGCCACACCACCGTTGAAGAAGACAGATGGAGGTCTGTTGAAAGCTTCAAGTAAGTGCTATTCCTAGCTGAGTGACCTGTTTAAATCCGGTAGTCGTTATGGGAAAAATCTTAGTGCTAGGATATGTCTGCCAAGAGTGGGTTCAGCAGGAGTTACTAAAAGAAATTGTGTCCCATTTGTCTGCACACGATATTTCGATATTGTCAACTGCAGATGCCCTTGACAATAGCACAGACTCGTTTCCTCCAACTCCACTGGCCATCTGTGATGCACAGACAAATGATGTTGTGGAAACATTGCTCAAGTCAGGTGATTCCATCCCTCCACCATCACTGCCTCACCCCTCACTAACTCAGGAATCCCAATTGCCTGTCAGCACCAACACGTCCCATGCCACACTCTCTCCTTCATCCGCCCCAGACAGCATGGAATCGCCACCTGTATCCCTCTAGTCTCCAGCCATCAACAACCCTTCATCCCCTGTTGACATTTCTCACTCCTCAGTCCCTTCCTCTACCCAGCAAAATACTGATCCCCCATCTGATCCTCCCACGCCCACCCCATGTGTTTTAGAACAGCGTATATTGTCACCCTTCCCAACCAGTCCTGACCCTCTGTCTGCTACTCATTCTATCAACACACTGACCCCCCCCCCCCCCCCCCCCCAAGTGCCAGCTCTCAGCATCTGATTTCCCCCACACTCTCACAGCTAGCAAGCATGGCCGTTATCACACACCTTCAAAAACAGCTTATCTCAGCCACACACACTATCTCCAACATGCAGCAAGACATACAAACACTGAAAAATAAGCTTGCACACACATCCCAACAAGCTGAACGGAACACTCAGAACATGAGTGATATGGAGGTTAGGGTGAAAAAATTCATAAAGTCATTAAATCAAGATCTTTCACAACAAATCAAACAAGTACAGGATGAACACACACATCTACAACGTCAGATGAAAGACATCACAAGCAGACTGCAATTATTCAAAGACAGTCAAAACAGCATCAATACTGACATTAGGAAACACGTGCATGCCCTCAAACCAATTAATCAAACACAACAATCAGACAACCAAGCAGTCCAGATACACAGTCACACTTCAACTACATCATCTACACAGATTGAATATGCTGTGGAAACATCAAATACATACAGTGTACTGTCAGACAGTTTTACAGAGCAAAACACAGGTTCATCTGTTCCATCAACAAAATCTCTACACAACAAGAACAGACCAGACACAAACACAATGACAGAAATCCCCACTGCCATCAACAACAAAATCCAAATCCCCCACCTCCTTTAGCTATCTTACAATAAAAGACAATCCCAGAAACTTGTAGCATGCTGCAATTAGGAGACTCTGTGTTACAGGGGGTAGATGAGAAGGAAATGTCAACAGAATGCTGCAGGGTGAAACATCTCTCTGTGCCTGGTCTGACGTCACCTGTGTCAATGGCTGAAATCACTGCCCCCATCACCCCACATCCAACAGGTTACTTTCCATGTGGGGATCAACAGCTGTGACGAAAGGCCAGTGCCTGTAGCAAACTGGGTTAAGTTAATCCACCTACTCAGGCAAGCGTTCCCCAGTGCTTCACTACAGGCCTCCTCCATTCTTCCTCCCTTTGGTCAACACCCCCTTAAGGGGATGGCGTCACGATCCACGGCCAATCTTCGCCTCTCCTGTCATCAAGAGGGGATCAGTTACTTAGATAATACCCCCTCCTTCCTCGCCAGATCTGGGGCGCCAAAGAAAGCATGTACCGAGACAGACTACATCCCAGTTCATATGGCTGCAAAGTCCTTGCCTCCAACATCTGTCCCACTAATAACCACAAGACCCAACCCTCCAGCTACATCAAGCCCACCTCACAAAGAGCAAGAAGGGACCGTCTTGCAACACAAGACGCCACAGTGACCAACAGTCCACCTAATTATAACTATGCAATTGATTTCCCAGGGAACACTCCCCAAAATCTCAACTCTCACAGTGTGTATAATATACTAGATCGGTAGCAACGCCCTACAAAGCAACCCCTTCTACAATCCCCCACCCACATGTATTCCTTTTCTTCCCGAGTGAATAGAAATGACAAACAGCAATGTAAAGAGTACAGAAGCGTGACCTGCACCCTCCACCCACATAGCACATCACCCCCTTCCATGTCCAAACCACACACTAGCAGCAATCAACACACCCCACCTCCAAACACATCTCAGCTGCAACCTCACAACACATTCTGGCTACAATTTCCCAGCACAGCACAACTACCACCCTCTAATACCCCTTACAATCCACCAACTCCAGACAATGCCCAACTTACACTTCCCAACACAACACTCCTGCCACCACCATACACATTACACTTTCACCCCCCCACCATCACACACATCCTACAGCAGTCAGTAGAACCCCCTAGCCCACTACATCCATTTGCTGTTCAGTTGCTGAACACAATGACTGCTCAGTTCCTGTCACAGCAACACTAACCAGCTCATCTCCCCATGTCCTCATTTTATGAAATTAACATGTCGCCTGTATGCATCCTTATATATATATATATATATATATATATATATATATATTTGCTGTCCCAACCTCTGCGCCACCTCAGTGGCAGTGCACCCACACTGCTCGTTCCGACATCCCGTCCACAGCCACAACCCGGTCAGTCCTGCTGCAGCCTCAGCACCGGCAATCCACAGGGAGCAGTCAATGTTAAGTCGTCAAGAGGCAACCCACCAGAGGAGACACTGCACTGCTGCTGAGTCACTTTGGTGGTGTTCAGTGGCGCCTGTTCTGATCTAACATACGCAGGACACCACCTACTATAATTGCTTAGTCGCGGAGCTGGCGTGAGTGAGCTCTCCCTCCGGAGGGTGCCACCATGTCATTCAAACGACAACCCCCATGGACTCGCCGATACCGGTGACCCCGATGGAACCAAACCAAGGCCACAGATGTGGAGAGGACATCGACACTGAGGTCACCATGAGAGCAGGGCATGAAGGGCCACAGAATTTGAGACTTTTTTATGCTGATCGATGAGAATGAGGATGATTAAGATGATGCTACGGATTTCCATTTCGGTCTGAGACTACATGACAGGGCTGTACTCTACGCTTCTTTTCATATATATTTCCCAGCGTCATCCAGGCCTGAGAGATACAGGCACCTGCAGTGTTGGTCAGGAAATTTGAGCAACACTCTCAGAAACGCATCCATTAAGTGGATGAAACTTGACTGTGTGGTCCCAGTCTTCCCAACTGAGCCCGCAGCAAACTCAACTCTGGGTAGGAGCCGGTCGGGGCAGAAAAACCCACATGACTCTGATGGGATTCGAACCCACGACCTCCCAGCTGGGAGTCCGCGACGCTAACCACTTCGCCACAGCGGCTGGTTGCATCCTTATATTGGTATTTCATTGCTTCATCACCGTCTCTGCATATGTTTATATCCACTTCATATCACATAAGTATGTAGTGCGATATGCTATTTCATCATCCTTGTGCTATGTATTTATGCGCATATCTAATTGTTATGAGCGCATATCTAATAGTTTTCTACATGCGTGTGTGTGGGCGCACATACGTGTGTGTGTGTGTGTGTGTGTGTGTGTGTGTGTGTGTGTGTGTGTGTGTGTGTGTTTTGTGTGTGTGTGTGTGCGCGCGCGTGCGTGCGTGCGTACGTGCGTGCGTGCGTGCGTATGTGTGTGTGAGTGTGTGTGTGTGCGTGTGCGCGCACGCGAGCGTGTGTGTATGTGTAAATGTATGTTTATTTGTTTGTTTGTTTGTTCGTTCGTTTCTTTGTCTGGCCTGCTGCAGTCTGTCGGGTGCCTGTCAGATGTGTTGCATGCCATTATACGAGTTATTACTCTTATCTCAAGAAATGCGTTCTGTGGTGTTGTGGACAAACAAAATATGGTGCGTCGACATCGAAGTGCTGCCACTCAGTGGTTAAAAAGACAGGGCGCAATGTGTTGACATTGGGAGTGTGACGAGTGCCCGTATCGAGTGACTATACGAGTCATAGACCAGTACTTATTATTCTTTTCTTTTGAACCTTGTTTACCTTTTTGTACATGTTGTTGCACAATTGTTTGTAACTTTAACTTTTGCTTGTTTCTCATTTCATTATCAATTTGGACTGAAGATTGTTCTGTTGTGTGTGTACTATACGGTCACATTTGTGTTTGTATTTAAGTAAAACAAAGAGAAAAAAGTTCCTTATAAAAAAGAGACTAAGCAAAGCCTCTGCAGCAGGAGACGTCTGCAATAACTGCTATTTACTGCGAGCGAGACTATATTGTGCATTGCCAACTCGTAGTTACAAGTGCGACGTGACTTGTGCATTTGTGTGTGATTGGCTTTTTTTTGTTGTTGTTGGTTTGTTTGTTTTGATTTTTTCCCCACTTGTTTTCATTTTGAGTTGTTGGTTCTTTGCCTTTTGTCTTCAGTTTCATTTTACTTTTTTTTCTCTTCCTTCTGTCTCCTTAGTCGTAATTTTGTTTTAGAAGTACTTCCTTTGTGTGTATCTTTTCACTTCAGAAAAGTGTTTCCATTAGTATACCATCTGACCGAGGAGCTTACGGACATATACTGTGAAGATTTTCTTGTCCTCTCATGCGCGTCTAGTTTCCTAAAGTTGTTATGGTGTGTAAACCAGCCCCATTTCCCCTCTCTTTTATGTGCCTTTATTGTGTTACGTGACTATACAAATCTTAACGACAGTTAACGTGCAAAATCGTCGTCTCCTATTATCATCACATCAATACACAACTAGAAATGAACAAGAACCAGTCTGCATGGCCATGCAAAGAAGGACTTCGGAATCTGTCACCTTAATATCCAACATGCAGTCAACAAGACATCAGATATATCAACACTGATTTGGAATCATGGTAAACCCTTTCATATTTTAGAACTCTCTGAATACAGATTAACTGCATACATTAGCGACAATGATGTCACAATTCCAGGATATAACACAATCCGGAAAGATCCTACACAAGCGAAAGAGACAGGTCTTCTTATCTACATCGGTGAAACCCTTAGCTTCAAACGACTTCTACACATGGAAAGTAACGGTGTAGAATGTGTCTGGATGGAAGTTAAGTTGAAAAGAAACCCTTCCATTTTGGGTGGATTCTGCTACAGGAACTCATCTCGAACAGTAAACTGTGTCGACAATTTTTTTTATGATGATGGATGCAGTCTCGCTAGAATCCAAGGAAATATTTTATTTGGAGAATTCAACATAGACCTTCTAAAAGTGCAAAAACCAATGGACGCAAGCATTCAATCTATTTAATCTGCACCAACTCATCGAATCTCCAACGAAGGTATCCCCAAACTCGAAGACACTTATTGACCATGTTTATGTTTCAGATAATATTAACATAGCAGAAGCCTGCGTCCGTGTTCTAGATTTTAGTGACCATTACCCAATTTGTGACACATGGTCCAAAAAAGGAGTAAAAATTCCCCAAACGGGACACAAGACAATAACCTACCGTTGCTTTACAAATTTTAACAACCAAGACTTTCTGCATGACTTGCTTAACTCAAGTCTCTCTTCAGTTTTCGACATAACTGATTCAGATCTTGCTGTTGAATTTTAGATCAAAACATTTACAGAAATATATAATAAGCACGCTCCCCCCCTCCCCCCCCCCCCCCCCCCCCCCCCCTAAAACGATTACAGTACGGCATGATCCTAAACCGGATGGTACACTAAAGAGTTACAGTAGGCAGGTTACCTTAGAGATCTGCTTAAACAACATGGCTATGAAGAGGAAACTAGAAAACTGAGAAATGCAATAAATTCACAGAAGTGCGGAGAAAAAAGCGAAATATTATCGAAAACTAATATCATCAAACCAGAACCCAAAATTGGTATGGAGAGCTATTAACGAGCTTGCAAACAATCAATCTTCTTTCAAAATCAACTGTAATTAAAGGCATCTCTGTCGAACAGCTAAACACCCACTTTTGCACTTTAGCTGATAAAATTGTCACGACAGATTCTTCCAAATCAAACGATCTTCAAAAACTGAAAAAATATTGCCAAGATAAAAACATCATGTCTGAACTTTATATTCCACCAATACAGTCTTTGAAGTTTATCACTACCTAACGCACCTAAAACAGTCAGGTACCTGCGGGGTGGATGGCCTAGACGGAAAAAATCCTCAAACTATCAGCTCCAGCAATTACAGATACATTAACACACGTCTTCAATTTATGCACAGACAAAAATGATTTTCCCCATAGTTTCAAAAAAGCAAAAGTCATTCCTATCCACAAGGCAGGTGACAACTCAGACCCTGCAAACTACAGACCAATCGCAATCATTTCCTCTATTTCCAAACCTTTAGAAAAACACATGAACAAACGCACATTACACCACCTTAATACATACCACTTGCTTCATCCAAGACAGTCTGGGTTTCGACACAACCATTCATGCCACACAGCCCTAATCAACTTAGTTGATGACTGGCTAAAAATCATTAACAACAACAGATATTGTGGTGTCCTATTCATCGATTTCAAAAAAGCATTTGATGTGACAGATCATAACCTTCTTCTTAGAAAATTGAAATTGTATGGCTTATCCACCAACACTCTTACGCTTTTTCAATCATATCTCAAAAATAGGCAACAATGTGTGAAAAGCAATACAACTTTCTCTTCATGTCAAACACTTTCCTATGGCGTCCCACAAGGCTCTATCCTGGGTCCCTTACTGTTCACAATTTGCATCAATGATCTACCTCTCCATATCACATCCACCTGTGAACTCTTTGCTGATGATACAACAATACACACAAATCATTCTAATGTTACTGTTCTTGCACAAACTTTACAAGAAATGCGAATGACCTCGTAAAAGGGACTGAACTAAATCACATGTCGCTTCACCCTCAAAAAACTAAATCAATGCTGTTCACAACCTGGCAAAAAAAGACAAAACCTACAATTAAGTTTCCTCCTGTACATCTTAAAGATGAACCTGTTGAGCAGGTTACACACCTCAAAGTGCTAGGGATAACAATTGATAGGACGTGTTTCAATTTTTAAGACAAAAACAATACTCTATTTATTTTCTACAAGACACCCATTTCACAAGTAAATTAGAACGTCAGATAAGAAGTGAATGGGGTTATGAATGTGTATTTGCTTCCAACAACTCTCGATCAAGAGGTGTTGCAATACTCTTTAATAATAACTTTGAATTCAAAATAAAGAAAACTATTAAAGATGCTCATGGTAATTACATAATAGTAACTATTAATACAATGGGAAAAGATTTAGTATTAGCGAATATCTATGGACCAAATAATGATGAACCATCTTTCTTTGAAAATATGAAATTAAAAATAGAAGATTTAAATGTCCCCAACATAATAATGGCAGGGGACTGGAATCTGGTTCTTGATCCTAGTAAGGATTATCACAATTATAAACATATCAATAACGCTCGCGCACAGGAAGAAGTTATAGAAATTATGTCTAGATTAGAGCTAGTTGATATATGGAGAGAGTTGAACCAAGACACGAGGAGATATACTTGGAGAAGACCAAAACCGTTTCAACAAAGCAGGCTAGATTTCTTTTTACTGTCCGACACACTTATCACTTACATAGAAGATGCTGACATTTTGTTTGGATACAGAACAGATCACTCTTTGATATACATAAATATTGCCTTTAAAAAAGAAGAGAGGCATAAAGGATTCTGGAAATTTAATTCTTCTCTTTTAAGAGACAAACAATACGTAAATCTGGTCAATGAAACGATTGAAAGAATCAAGGGACAATATGCATTACTACCTTACAATAAACACTCTGTCAGTAAAATCCCAAATGATCAAATCCAGTTCTCAATTTCAGACCAATTATTTTTAGAAACTCTAATTATGGAAATAAGAGCAGAAACAATAACATTCAGTATTCGCAAAAATAGAAATAGAAATGAAAAAGAAATACAAATTGAAAAAGCAATAAAAGATTTGGAAAACAAAAATGGCTTACTGGAAACAGACTTTGAGATCTTGAAAAACAAAAAGGAAGAGCTGAGTGAGTTAAGGAAAACGAAAATTGACGGAATAATGATTCGATCCAGAGCCAAATGGGCATCCTACGGGGAAAAAATAAGTAAATATTTCTGTTCACTGGAGAAAAGGAATTTTGTAAGCAAAAGAATGATTAAACTTGTAACGGACCAAGGAACAACTCTGACAGAAACGGATGATATGTTAAAAGAGACAAAGAACTATTATCAAAACTTATACACAGAAAAGGGAGTAAGTGATATTGAGATTGGAAATTATGTAGATAACCTGCCAAAACTCAGTCAACTAGAATCCGAACAATTGGAGGGATTAATCACTTTAGAAGAAGCCACCAAAGTCCTAAAAAATATGGAAAATGATAAGAGTCCTGGAACAGATGGTATGACAGTAAATTTCTTTAAATTCTTTTGGAGACAATTAGGAGATTTTGTTGTTCGTTCTCTAAATGAGGGGTACAGTAACGGAGAATGTCTATAACACAAAAAGAAGGAATAATTATTGGTCTTCCTAAAGGAGATAAACCGCGAGAATACTTGAAGAACTGGAGACCTATCTCACTTCTAAATGTAACCTACAAAATTGCTTCAGCCTGTATTGCAAACAGAATAAAAATGGTTTTACCCAAACTCATAAACGAGGACCAGACGGGATTCGTTCCAGGTAGATATATAGGTGATAGTTTACGAACAATATACGATTTAATTTCTTATTTAGAAGTGAATCGCTTACAAGGGTTATTAATTTCTGTCGATTTTGAGAAAGCTTTCGATTCAGTTAACTGGTCATATATGAATAAAATTATCGCTGCATTTGGATTCGGAAACGGAATACAACGATGGATATCGTCTTTTTATGATAAGATAAAGTCTTATATTGCTAAACAATTAAATAGTGGGAGAAAACAAGTGCAGGCTAACAATTCTTCAGTCATTATAGTAATGACTAGGCAAAGATTTGAATTTAAAAAAAAAAAAAAAAAGAGAAGAAAATGGGGGGAATATATCATTAATATGAGAAACCCTTCACTAGCTGCCTGAGGGAACCATTGGACTCCCCTTCGAAGGCAGATCTATTTGTATTGCCTGCTCCTAGGCCTTTCGTCCGCTGGATCGGACTCATCAGGGAGACACGGCTGATTGTGTCTGTGCTCTTGGTGTCAAATAGAGACACACCACAGTCCATAATTCTGTGGTGTTCTCACTACCAAGGGTTCAAAAAAGAATCCAACAGCACCCCAAAAGCAGCCAGCGAAGGGTAGTAAATGGAACAAAACGAAAGTATGGAAAGGAAAAAAGTTGCTGAAAAAGTAAAAGCATTATGCAAACAGTATAAAATGCAGGGGACAATCTTTGAGCCTATGCTTGAGGATCCATTCAAGGATGCAAGGGAGATCAAAAGATATGGAACAGTCTGAGTGGTCAGCTCTGCTGTTCAATAACCCAAGCATTGTGAGTGGCTAAGAATTGTACAGAACAACCTTTACTTGGATCTCCTAAGAGATGCAATCTCCCACTGATTGACCAAACATTATATTGCTGAACAATTAAATAGTGGGAGAAAACAAGTGCAGGCTAACAATTCTTCAGTCATTATAGTAATGACTAGGCAAAGATTTGAATTAAAAAAAAAAAAAAGAAGAAAATGGGGGGAATATATCATTAATATGAGAAACCCTTCACTAGCTGCCTGAGGGAACCATTGGACTCCCCTTCGAAGGCAGATCTATTTGTATTGCCTGCTCCTAGGCCTTTCATCCGCTGGATCGGACTCATCAGGGAGACACGGCTGATTGTGTCTGTGCTCTTGGTGTCAAATAGAGACACACCACAGTCCATAATTCTGTGGTGTTCTCACTACCAAGGGTTCAAAAAAGAATCCAACAGCACCCCAAAAGCAGCCAGCGAAGGGTAGTAAATGGAACAAAATGAAAGTATGGAAAGGAAAAAAGTTGCTGAGAAAGTAAAAGCATTATGCAAACAGTATAAAATGCAGGTGACAATCTTTGAGCCTATGCTTGAGGATCCATTCAAGGATGCAAGGGAGATCAAAAGATATGGAACAGTCTGAGTGGTCAGCTCTGCTGTTCAATAACCCAAGCATTGTGAGTGGCTAAGAATTGTACAGAACAACCTTTACTTGGATCTCCTAAGAGATGCAATCTCCCACTGATTGACCAAACATTATATTGCTGAACAATTAAATAGTGGGAGAAAACAAGTGCAGGCTAACAATTCTTCAGTCATTATAGTAATGACTAGGCAAAGATTTGAATTTAAAAAAAAAAAAAAAAGAAGAAAATGGGGGGAATATATCATTAATATGAGAAACCCTTCACTAGCTGCCTGAGGGAACCATTGGACTCCCCTTCGAAGGCAGATCTATTTGTATTGCCTGCTCCTAGGCCTTTCATCCGCTGGATCGGACTCATCAGGGAGACACGGCTGATTGTGTCTGTGCTCTTGGTGTCAAATAGAGACACACCACAGTCCATAATTCTGTGGTGTTCTCACTACCAAGGGTTCAAAAAAGAATCCAACAGCACCCCAAAAGCAGCCAGCGAAGGGTAGTAAATGGAACAAAACGAAAGTATGGAAAGGAAAAAAGTTGCTGAAAAAGTAAAAGCATTATGCAAACAGTATAAAATGCAGGGGACAATCTTTGAGCCTATGCTTGAGGATCCATTCAAGGATGCAAGGGAGATCAAAAGATATGGAACAGTCTGAGTGGTCAGCTCTGCTGTTCAATAACCCAAGCATTGTGAGTGGCTAAGAATTGTACAGAACAACCTTTACTTGGATCTCCTAAGAGATGCAATCTCCCACTGATTGACCAAACATTATATTGCTATAAGATAAAGTCTTACGTAATAGTGAACGGGAAAGTGTCATCATGTTTTTCAATTGGAAGAGGTTGCCGCCAAGGGGACCCTATATCTCCATATCTATTTGTTTTGTGTGTTGAAGTACTAGCGAACAAAATAAGGCAAGACAACGATATCAAAGGCATAAAGATAGAAAACACAGAATTTAAGATAAATCAGTTTGCAGACGACACCACCTTTACGTTAGAAGGAGATAAGAAATCATATGAAAAGTTATTTACAAACCTTTATGAATTTGAGCAAATAACAGGACTGAAATTGAATTATGAAAAAACGTTTAATTTTTGGTTAGGTATAGATAAAAACTCTACAAAAACATATTTACCCCACTATAAAATGGAATGGAATCCCTCAAAATTCTAGGACTGTGGTTTACGAATAGGCTATCGGATATGACGGAAATTAATATGAAAGATAAATTCTCAGAAGTCCAAACCTTGTTCAAAATATGGACGAAAAGAATAATAACACCATTAGGTAGAGTAGCTGTGCTCAAATCATTAGTGCTATCAAAATTGGTGTACTTATGGATCCTTTTACCGAATCCTCCTGATTCCCAGATTGCTTTATTACAGAATATGTGTTTCAAATTTGTTTGGAACAACAAAAATGATAAAATTAAAACAAAATACTCAGTACATAATATACAGAAGGGAGGGATAGGTATACCCGACCTGAAAATGTACATCAGCTCCTTGAAAATCGCCTGGATAAGGAAAGCGTACATGTACAATTGTAAGTGGAAAATAATATTACATTCATTATGTCCCGAAGTAAGTAATCTTGATGCATATGGTCCTGATAGATTTACTGAAAACAATATCATTAACAAATTTTGGAAAGGAGTTTTTCAAGCATATCAAAGGTTCTGCAAACAGGTAGAGTTATACGAAAGTACAGATTTAGCCACTGAACCTATTTTTTGTAATGAGAAATTCAAAGTGGGAGAAAAACCATTCTTTTACAAGAAATGGATGCAGAAAAATGTATTTTTAGTTAAACATTTACTCAATGAGGATGGTAATTTTGTAGGCCACAATGAATTGTCAGAAACAATGGGATTTCAGGTCAATTTTCTAAACTATGTAAGCTGCGTGTGTTCGATCAAAGCTTATGCAAAGAAAAGAAGACTGACATTAGATAGTAACATTAGTAATGTTAAAACTTTAGCACTTCAAAAAAATATGTAGTGTTACTAAGGGAACACGTACTTATTACGATATTATGGTAGAAGCCAATGAAGTTCTTAACATAAGCGCCTTTGTCAAGTGGGAACAACGTCTTGATATACCTATTGACTGGATAGAGGTACTGAAAAGGATTAAGAAAATCAAAGAAACAAAACTGAAATGGTTCCAAATTAGAATATGCCACAGAATTTTGGTAACAAATAGTGTGCTGAAAAGTATGCAGACTGTCGATAGCGACAAATGTAATTTCTGTAATAGAGAAAAAGACTCAATTAATCATTACCTGTGGGAATGTGAGTTTACACACGCTTTCTGGGAAGACCTTGAAAGAGCTCTAAAAGTTAATTGTTCACACTGTGAAAGATTATCCCTTAATTTGGAGATTATATTATTTGGTACGGATGAGAAAACAAAAACCGATAATTTGCTAGACCTGATAATTTTAATGGGAAAATATTTCATCTATAAATGTAGAATTAACAAAACAAAACCCAATGTAAACATGTTTTTGAAGGAGCTGAACTATAGATATAAAATGGAGAAATATATGTCCTTGATGGAGATGAATCATGCTACCTACCAAGAAAAATGGTCACCATATATTAAACTACTAGAGGATTAATGGTCATATTATGTACTATATATATATATATATATATATATATAATATATACATGTGTATGTATGTATGTGTGAATGTATGAATATGTATGTTCAAAATAAGCGCTGTACACTTTTTTTTGTTTACTATTTAAAGTCATTCGTGACCTTGGAACCTCGAGAAAATAATCGTAAATTAAAGTGTGTCTGTACAATTTAATTTCTTCGAATGCCGTACTTCGATGGAGTCGATGATTTAAGTAATACGTTTTATAACCCTGCATTATGTTTGTGTACATTATTCGTTATGTGTGCCCATTTAAAAGATAAAAATTCTAGATTAGGGAAAAAACTCTACGGTAGCAAGATAGTCGTTACTGTATAATTATTTGAATAGTTGGCATTAGAGTTATAATTCAAATGACATGGAGATTTTTTTTTTTTGGGGGGGGGGGGGGAGGGGAGGGGGGGGGGGTCGTGGAGGGGATTTTTTTGTTGTTGTTTTTCGTTTTATGTGATCTTTGTAACTGTTTGAAATGAAATAAAAGAGCTCTTCTCAAAAAAAAAAAAAAAAAAAAAAAAGGAATACATCGCAAGATAGATAGGGTGGGTGGCATTCAGACAGATAGAGATATGGACAGACAGATCAGATAGATGCATACACACACGCACACCCGCACACACACACACGCACGCGCACGCACACACACACGCACACACACACACACACTCTCTCTCTCTCTCCTCTCTCTCTCTCTCTCTCTCCTGTCTCTCTCTCTCACTCACTCACTCACGAACTAATACGTACACATAATTTGTCAGTGCCATGGGCATATGTCATAATTACTGGTTTTGTGAGTCATAGTTATTCTTGTATAGCCTCATACAAATAGCATCGGCTATATGTTCTGGGAATGGATTGATGTACATTTTGTGTGTGTGTGTGTGTGTGTGTGTGTGTGTGTGTGTGGTGTGTGTGTGTGTGTGTGTGTGTGTTAACAGCTTCACTGATTTATTAAGAGAGTTGTGTAAATGGAAGGAATGTGAGATGGACGGAATGACTTGTGCTGCCTAGCTCCTGTTGTTGCTGATACCAAATTGTCTTGCATACGATCATTTTCAAGGCATTATTTGTACACTTGTTTACATGAAACAACTCGCTACAGCTATCGTTTCTTTTGTTTCGAGAAGAAATTGGAATTCAGAAAAGAAAATGATATGTTGCGTGTCTGAAGTAAAATTTCTGTGAATTGCAAAAAAAAAAAAAAAAAAAAAAAAAAAAAAAAAAAAAAAACCAACAACAATTGATAACAACATTAGTTGGCAAGCTCACATAACCTCACTGTGCAAAAAAGTTTCACAGAAAGTTTATCAACTCTCCAAAATCAAACTCTTCCTC
>JAMYXO010000066.1:0-2500 GCA_033310375.1 Conus canariensis | reverse complement strand
AATGATTTATCTGTTGTGCCCTTCTCTCTCTCTCTCTCTCTCTCTCTCTCTCTCTCTCTCTCTGTCTGTCTGTCTGTCTGAATACGTGCTTGTGTGTGTTCCGAATTTTGTACAAACTTTGTCATATTCATTTTTCTGTATGTTTTTATACATATTAATTGTTGTACGTTTTGGTACATTTCCATTTGAAATTATTCCATTTTATGCTTGATTACTACCTTCAATTTCTGTTGTTCCCCTTCCCCCTTCCACCCCCACCCCCCTTCTCTCTCTCCCTCTCTATCTGTCTGTCTGTCTGTCTGTCTGTCTCTCTCTCTCTCTCTCTCTCTCTCTCTCTCTCTCTCTCTCTCTCAGCCCACCCCACCCCCCACCTCCACTCTCTCCTTCCCCTTCATTATTGTTATTTACATTTTTATTTTTATTTTTTGTTTGTTTGTTTATTATCATTATCTCATTCTGTTTTTTTTTTTCTCTCTTCTATTTTCATTTGATGTTCCATTATGGTTGCATGACCGCTTTGTTTGCTTGTTTGCTTTCTTACATTATTTTATTTCACTGCATCAGTGCTACCATTTGTACTGACAGACAGGGGGTCCCAGGGACTCCTTCACTGATGCTATAGAGGGTCCCAGAGGGGGTATAGAGAGTCCCCATGAACAAAATTAACCAATACAGAAAATGTAGTATTTCTTGCTTTTTTAATTATCGGCTTGATAATCTGAACATTTCAGTGTAAATAAATCTCTCTCCCTGAAGCAACGACATATTTGCGAGATGCGATAGCTGTGAACTTCCTTTCTGCTTCATTCGCCTAGGCTTGTGCACGCGATTGTTACAACTTGTGAGTCATCGAATTGGTTAATTAGTGGCGGCGGGCGCCACAGTCTGAATAAGTCAGCCGGTCGACTGAGTAACCATTCAGTGACGTGGGCCACAAGGCGAGCCTATCAGTGTTTACGCAGCTTCTCGGCTTACTGTACTTTCGCGGGCACACGCTGTCCTGAATCTGACGGCAGGCAATCGCGCGCGAAGCTTGTGGTGTGCTCAGCTTTGATCACTGACCGCGGCACGTTTTGGGGTTTGCCTGATTTTGTAGTGCGTCCCGCAGGACTCGCTACACGTTTTGTTAGTGCGTCCTTTTCGCTCATAGTGCGTCATGGACGCACATATGTGCGTCATTGGGAGCCCTGCTGCATGTTGTAGTCCCTACTCAGGGCGAGGACTGGATGTAAAAAAGCACATCAGTGCTTACCTCTCTCTCTCTCTCTCTCTCTCTCTCTCGCACAGCCTAATGGATACTGCTAGATCTAGATTCATGCGACAAAACAAACTGGGCTTCAAATATCTAAACTGTTTACGCTAGGATATGGTTTTGTTTGGACAAATCAAGGTATGGAAAAAAATAATTTGCTTTTTTGCATGATTTTAGGGAAAGATTAATTTTTTTTAGTGGCAGGAATGGGATTTTCATATCCAGAATAACGATAGATCTAGCATGGACTGTCAATGGCCGCTTTCACAGATCCATCTTGCCAGGCGCACACGGCTGTCAAAACCAGGGCCCACTATGGCCGCCGCCTTAGCCCTAAGTAAGGTTAAATGACACAACAGGCATCCCTTTTTAAAGTGTAGGGAAAACGCTTTAGTCATAAATCATTAATTACGCCGTTATGACGTTTTGCATATGTACGATCAAGTTGAACTGTTCAAGTTAAGCCAAGTCTATGTTTTAGACCAGAAACAGTTTACTGGATCAGTTGTTATTTCTGTGCAATCACAGTTCTGCAAAGAAAGGCATTTAAGATTGGTTTGAAATAGCTATTTTAACGTTTTACAAATATTCATAAACAAGTGAGAAGAGTACAAACTTACCTGCATCATTCACAGAAGTTCCAAATAACTTGAACACACTAGTAATCTGTTAAAAGGGACCTGCGGCTATCGGGAGGGCGTCAGCCAGGCATCGATTGGTTGAACCTGTGACCTATGAATAATCTAATCCGATTTCCAGTTTCTCTTCGTGCAGACGATCAGGGGTAACAACATCTATGTCATCGGCAACAGGGAGTACTTTGTGATGATACTGATGAAAGAACTCAGAAACGATCCTAGATATATGTGTTCTGGGTAGAAAGAGTGTTTAGACTTCGTCTCGCTTTTTTTTTTTCAGTCGACAAAGAAACTGAATCTGCAGTTAGGCCTACTGTTCATTAGTGCATTGTAATGCATTTTAGATTCATACTCTGTGGAGAATGACTTGGTTGCTGCTTTTTGCACCCCCGCCCCCCATCCCCACCCTTAGGGTGAAGGTGCACAGGTTTGCTGTGTGTGTGGGAACCGGAAATCGGATTAGATTATTCATAGGTCATAGGTTCAACCAGTCGATACCTGGCTGACACCCTCCCGATAGCCGCAAGTGTTAAAGGGACATATGTAATAATATGTGGCAGACGACAGTTTTGCTTCCACAAATCTCACGGGAACTGATAGGCCCAGTCAG
>JAMYXO010006682.1:0-7500 GCA_033310375.1 Conus canariensis | reverse complement strand
TTGGTCACAAGGACACGTAGTCACAACGACATTTTGTCACAACTACGCTTGGTCACATTGGCACTTAGTCACATTGCATGTAGCCGTCTTTCTTTCCCACGCATGCACGGGCGTACTCACACACACCCGAATATTGACCCACGTGTGTAAGCTAGCGCGAGAAATGTTAATAAGTGTCTGTTAGTGAACCAGGGTGTGTGTGGGGGGAGGGGGGTTGGGGAAGTAGGAGGTCCATCTATTGAGAAGAGTCTAGAACTCACACTTTGTCTAAACCCAACTGACTGTATATAGGAAATGGGAGAGGGGTGTAAATATGCAGGCTAACACAATTTTTTTTCAAGGCAGGTGTGCGTGTTGGGAAAAGGCAGAGGAAAACCCTGAATAACCCTCTCTTGTTTGAAGGGTGGGGTTGGGGTGGAGGAAGATTTCCAAATAGTCCTAGATTGACCCTTTGGGGGGGGGGGGGGTAAATCCAGGCTAGCCCAAACTTACCCCGGGGGGAGGGGGGGGTATGTTCCAACTAGGGGGGGTAAGTTCTAGCTAGTCCTAGAATGACCCCCGTGGGTAAAAGCAAGGCTAGCCCAGACTTACCCCGGGTAACTTCCAGAGGGGGATAAGAACAGGCTGTTACACCGGCGAAGTCAGCTCCAACTGCTAATGCTGTGTATGTACGTGCAGACCAGTGCCAGCTGTGGTGATCACTTCTGCCAGCTATGAGGGCCCCATCCGCGTGGAATATCCTCTCCTGGGTCTGGACATCCTCTACTCCTCTGACACCGTCTCCGTCGAGGTCAGTCGTCCTTCCTCTCACTGCACTCTGTCCGGTTCACCTGGTTCTCTTTCAGTCTTGTGTGGTTTTATTTCGCAGCAAAGAAAAAAACGAGTGCTTCGAATGTGGGTAGTTCTGTGCTGTTTGTGCATCGTCATCGTCAGCGTCATCTGTCTCTCTGTCTCTGCCTGTCTATCTCTCTGTCTGTCTGTCTCTGTCTCTCTCTGTCTGTCTGCCTGCATGTCTGTCTCTCTCTCTCTGTCTGTCTGGTCTGTCTGTCTGTCTCTCTCTCTCTCTCTCTCTCTCTCTCTCTCTCCTCTCTCCGTGTGTGTGTGTGTGTGTGTTGTGTGTGTGTGTGTGTGTGTGTGTGTGTTGTGCGTGCGTGCGTGCATGCGCGTTCTAACGAAAAGTACACACTCCCTATATCACATGCGAGATGCATGTGTTTACGAGAATAACGCTGCTTATGTACCCCGCCTGTGTAGTTATGGGTTATGTGCAGAATGCATAGTTCATGTTTACTGTATATCCATGATAGTAACTCGCTCACAGGTGTCAGTGAAAAGAGAACATAATTTGTTATCCCGCGTACATGGATATGATTCGTATGTTTTTCGTGTTTTACGGACCGCTGTGTGCAGTTGACAAAATCCATATGTTCTGTATTTGCAGATGTTGACCTACATCCTACTCAATCCACGTGTCATGTGTGGTTTACAGTTATGGTTGTTATAGAGTACATTGTAATGTGTGTTTCGTGTCTGCACATATCTTCAGTAATAAATACACGAAGCACACATGTTGTAAATACAAATGTCAGCGTACAAATCACACAGCTCACGTCTGCACTGTGCTCACAGCAGTTCGAGTACAAATCACACAAAGCAAGCTTGACTTTGATTTGTTTTATTAATAGCAGCGTCAACGCACCATCTCATTCAAAGCCTTGTGTTGTGTATTGCCAGACGAGCGAGGTGTATCAGTACAAACTGTGTGGGCTGTGCGGGAACTTCGACCACCAGATCACCAAAGAACTGGAAGGACCTGAAGGCAGACACAACATCTACTATCCCCCAAAATGTTCTACGACCAGTACACGCTCCCTATCTCCAATCAAACAGACCTCTACTCAGCTGCCGAGAGCCCCGAGAGCCAGGAAGATCTCGGAGAACCGCCGGCCTTGTCGTCCTGCACGAAACTGGATTTGGACAAGGACAGGAAAATAACGCTTTAAGAATGATAGCATGATACAGGATTCATTGGCATGTTGTGAGCGTGATGAAACGGACTTTACAACCCAGAGTAACTCAGTGAGAAAGGCAACAATAATGTTTGTCACTCAGGACGGGAAACAAACCAAGAAACTGCCCCATAATCACTTACGAGTTCAGATAAAAGAAGAACATGAACACACTACTGGAATCGACAGAAAGACCATTGTGGACCGGGGGGGAGGGGGGGGGGGGGGACAAAATACCACCCGCACGGGGAATGCAACGCATGGCGAACACCAGAAAACGATTCAGAATACCCGGAAGGCTACACGAAGGGATCGGGGAAGAGATGAAGGTGGCTGGGTGGTGAAAGATTGCGAGATAGAAATGGAAACGAGAGAAAAGAACAGCATCAGGTGGGCCATAGCAGAAATGGCGCAGGGTCATAGAAATGGGGCGTATGTTGTGGCACTGCCTGGCCTTGGCACTGACTGGACAGAAAGAAAGTAAACAAAGCTTCTTTTGTGACACTGACCATGGCACTTCATTCCACTGACAATCTCATAAGTGCTGGTTTCTATCGGACGCCGGTTGGGTCCTTAGCTCTACAACGACGTACAGTGACTACAGGTGACAGCCAGGGGTAGAAGGAGAGTGGAGAATGGCAAGAATAGGAGAAAACGAGAGTGACTGAAATGGAGCGCGAAGAAAGGTAGTGAGGGCAGAAGGTCAGCCAAGAACAGAATTTGAGTATTACGGGGAAAAAAAGAGAAACCAGAAGACGAACAAATGTTGTAAAAAAAAAAAAAAACGCCAGAAGGTAACAATATTAGGAAATTGCTGCACAGTGGATTCTTGTGGACATAACAATAAATTACCAATATCTGACCCACCATGCTTCCTGCTCTTCTCTGTTCTGTCTCTTCTCTTGCGATCAAGATAAACTCAGCAGAAAGGGAGTTAACTTTGTCTGCTAGATGTGTTTGATTTATCCGAGTCCTCACAAGCTTGTGTTTGTTTTCTCCTCTTTGTTTTTTATGAGAGCCTCGGACCTCGGCCTTGATCTAGTAGCGTAGATTTTCCTCGTTTTTCTACCTACTCCTTTTTTTCTTTACAGCTTCTGAGCATTTTGTTCTGTCCATTCGAAATTTCTCAGCAAACTCAACTTCAGTTTGCATCAAGAAATCATGGCATATTACCGTATTTGTGTATCTCGGGTCTTACTTCTATCGTCAAGAGAAACAAACTAGGGTGTAAAAGTGTCCTTTATTTCCATACATTCTAACTGTTCATCGGATGAAATTTGATTGTCTTTTTTTTCCCAACGTTTTGGTCTTGATGAAATTTGGACGTGATGAAAACTTGTTGGTTTTCCTTGCTGGTGTCTTTGGGATTGTGATGTGTCACTGTAGCCAAGTCTTTTTTTCTTGTTTAAGCTAATAAATACTGCAACTGGAATTCTGTCGGTGATATTTCGTCTATCAACATATAAATGTGCGTGTGTCTGTTTGTGTCAGTGTGTGTGTGTGTGTGTGTGTGTGTGTGTGGTGTGTGTGTGTGTGGTGTGTGTGAAAATTGTAGGAAAGAGACGGAAGTAGAGAGAGAGAGAGAGAGAGAGAGAGAAGATGAGAGAGAGAGAGCTTATGCAGAGACAAAGATTACTTGAAAGAGAGCTTACCAGCCACATGTTGTGGAGCTGTGTTTCGATCTCGCAAAATCCTGGCAAAGAGGTCTTTTCCTACCAGAACTATTGAGTATTCTGTGGGTTCAAAGGGGGAACAACCAAACCACACCAAGTTTTCCACGCAAAATTGTTTCTGAAAGTGTTTCGCAAGTTCGTAACTTCAAAAACTTTTATGAAAAAAAACGCGGGTTTAAACCCTTCCCTTGTTTTCCGTCTCGTTTCAAAATTGAACTCTGGCACTGTCTTTTGTTATCCTCTTTGGGCCGTCGTTAAAAAAATCCCCCTTAAAAGTTTTTTAACTTTTTTTTTTCCCTTTTGTGTTTGTTGCCCAAAGTTTTGATGTCTTGCCCAACCCAACTGGATGATCACGTGACGGGTTTTGTGTTGGCTGGTTGTGGGACAGTGGGTGGGGGGAAAGTGGTGGTCTTCGTCCTTCAAAAGGGACGCTCATTTGCGCTGGTTCCACTATGCCGCCGCGTTGGGTTCATTGTGTGGTTTGTGTGTGTTGTGGTGTGGTGGGTGTGTTGTGTGTTGTGTGTGTGTGCGAGAGAGGAAGAGAGAGAAAAGAGAGAGAGAGAAGGAAAAAACAGAAACAAATTGTTTGACTCCTAGCGCGGTTGGGAATTCAAGCAACATAAATTTGGGGTGTGTGTTTTGGTGCGCGCGCGCGCGCGCGAGGGTGCGTCTATGTGTTGCGTGCGCGCGCGCGCAAGCGTGCCGTAACCAAAGAGTAAAAAATCAAATCAAGATTTCTCTTTTTTTTCCTGTTAAACAAAACATTTTTTTCAGAATTTTTTCACGTCTCCGAACCCCTTTTTTTTTTTTTCTGCAACAAAAATACTTTTTTCGAATGGTCGTTCTTTTTTCCCTTAAAAAAATTAACAAAAAATTTTCAGACTTTCCCGCACATCGTTTCTTGTAATCTTAACAGACAACTCTTCCCCACAACACTTCGTGTGAACAATTTGTCTCGAAAACAAATAGAGAACTGTATCTTTCGTTTTTAACAAACAAAAACAAGCCCAGGACATTAAGCGCAACCCTTTTTAAAGATAATAAAAAAGGGAACAAATTTAAAAAAAAATACCCCCTACTTTGTGATCACTTTTAAATTTTTATTCAAAGGGTGGTAGGGTCCATTTTTTCTGGTCATGAAAGAGTTAACATTTTTCCGGGAAAACCGGAAAAGTTACCCTTACATATAACCCTGCGGGTACTTGGGGTTTACCCTGTGTGAAAGCCAACCGGGACACAGCCACAAATTTACAAGAACACCCAGGGCTGGGGTTTATCTTTCCCCCAAACGCCCCAAGAATTTTATGATAAGAGAGGGGTAAACCCCAAGGCGTATTTTATCGGTTTATGAGAAAGTGTCGACTCTTAAATTGTCTCCTAATACATCTCGCCCACTGCTCAAGAAAAAATATGAATCCCCTTAGAGGGGTTTCCCGTATCTCACATCTATAGGAAAATTAAATTAATGACTTAGCAGCGGCCCTGTACTACAAGACAATTTTTACATCTTTCTTCCGAGTACAAAACGCCGTATTTTTCCGGGAAAAAGGAGCACTTCACCAAACTCTTGTCCAAGATTTGTAAACACAGCGGAGGGGGCATTTTGGGCTTCTAATGTGTACTCTTCTGTCCTGGGTACACATTACTGTACACAATGCTCTTTTACTGATTTACTTTTGGTTGCATCCCTGACTCAAGACAGTTTGGGATTTTTGTTAACTTTTATAGCGTTTCAGTCTTAATTCGGGAAATACAATTATTTTGTTATCTATGCTTGGCGGGAGAGGGGGCAGGGGGAGAGAGTCTGAAGATCCTTCCTTCCCTCCCTTAGAATTCCTCTTCCCCTTCTTCCCCTTCCCTCCCGGGGTCGCCCCCACCCCCTGTTCCCTTCTCCAGGGTGAGATCCTCCGGGCCTCGGAGAACTCGCCCTCCCCCCACCTCCCCCCGTCCAAGGGCGAAGGCCCGCTTGGGACTCAGGTCAATTGTGGGCCAGGGGGGCCCAGGCCCGGCGATGGCGGGGGTGTGCTAACTGCAAGTGCACGCTGCCCTTGGCCCGGTCACCGCCAGGGGACCCCTGTAGGGGGCGGGTAGTTGATGCCCCCCCAGATACAAATAAGGGTGCATTGTGCTGCTCCTTCTTTTAATAAATTTTGGGAAATGGGGGGGGAAGAAGGTTTTGGGGTGGTAGAGGGCGAGGGAGCGAATTTGTGTGTCATGGAGCGAAAAGGGGAAAGGGAGGGGGGGCGACAAGCTTTTTTCGAAAGTTGTTATGGAAATAAAAAGGGATTATCTTCTCCCCCCAGTTTTTCAAGCGATCACGTGTTGGGAAAAAAGAAGAGGTGGTACGAGCAGGATTTTATCTACCCACCCCGTTTCTTTTAAAACTTTTTTATTAGCAATTGCGTTTACTTCTCCTTAAAACAATTAATCTCTTTTGTAAGATTGAACATGATTCATTGGTAAGACAAAAGTCCAGTACAATTACGAAAAGGGGAAATCAGGTTTTTTTTTCAAAGCGTGAGCAACATTTCGGATAGCTTTAAAACAGGTGACTTAAAAACCACGAAAAAGGGAATGCCTGTTTTTGATCTTCCCTACACTGAACGCCTGTTTCTGAGAACGGTGCAGTTTTGTAACTGAATTTCTTTGGACACCAAACCCCTTTAAAAACCCCTGGGCACCAGTCGACGAAAGGATGGGCCTTTCGTCTTGATGGTGGCAAAGGCACGTTTACATCTTTGGGGCCCCCGTCCCCCCTGTAACCCAGCAGCAGGGCCCTGTACGCCGTGCCGCGTCGCACTTCACCATCTGCCACAGTAAAACCCAAAGCACGCAATAAACGGGCCAGGGAAAAAACTTCAAAATGACAAAAAAAAAAATCATTTTAACACTTATATAAAAATATTTGTATTTTGATGCTCCTTCCTTTGGAATTCTTTGCGAGGTATAAACGTTAACCCCAAAACGCTTTTAAAAAACCAAAAACCCTAAATCGCAGCATGGAAAAAAATTCCCCCAGTTTCTCTTTCAAATCACACATTTTTTTTCCACCAGTTCCTTTAATGCTGGAATTTTTTACATATACACACGTCACAAGGTAGGGAAAAATGAATAAGACAGAATGATCACACAAATTTAGTGATACACACCTTTTACGACAGAGCAATAAACACATTTATACGCTTAAAACCTTGTTGTACATACATACCTAACTAAGCTCATAAAACCCGTGCATTCTATCACGAAAAACAGAGTGTGTTTTACAAGCAAAATCACAAAATAATAACAGCAAATAAGGAAAAAGATTTTTTTAAGTGGGAAGAACTCAGAAGAGACTTTAAGAGGAGCTTAATGGGAAAAGGGTTTCAAGAAAAATACTTTCAGACTGTGTTTTGGCGGAACTCCTTGCACATAAAGAATTAACATTACCTGGTTGGGCCGGGTCAAGGTGGCGTTGGTGATCCCCTGCCACAGTAACTGCTCGTGGGGAGGCCTTCCTGCGGAATGACAGGGGCGTAGGTGGCCAGAGGAATGAATGCGGGGGGTAGGGCACCAGGTTTGGGCTGGAAATCCGTCAGGGGCCACGTGAGGGGGGCCGTCGAAACCGGGGGGCGGGATGGAGGACACGATCTGGCCCATCAAAGGTTGAGGTTTGGTGTAGGGGGGGCGCTCGATTTCCAGGGGTTTCGGCGGCAAGTTAAGGCCCCGTTTTACCAGAAAGGGAAGTTGATGTCCAGGGGGGTTTGGGGCAAGATGGGGGAGGGCCCACCCGCTTGGAAGCAGCAGGAAGGGGGAATATGTTTTACGTTACAGAATTT
>JAMYXO010006681.1:0-13218 GCA_033310375.1 Conus canariensis | reverse complement strand
TATGAAATATTCCTTGTTTTTTCTCATTGATTTATTTACGTATATACTTATGTACTTATTTATCTTTTCCTTTATATATTTCTTTATTATTTCTTTATTTATTAAGGCATTTATTTACGTATGTAGGTAATAATTTGCATATGTATTCAATTTGTGACTTTTCAGAGAGAGAGAGGAGAGAGATGAGAGAGAGAGAGAGAGAGAGAGAAGAGAGAATACGAATGCCAATACTTTAATGTTGTTTAGACTATTTAGGCCCATTCACAAAAAAAGCGGACTATGGAGGAATGGGATGGGGGAACTGGGTAGGGGTGAGGGCTGAGGGAAATGGAGTGAGGATAAGATAAGATAATGTTGCTTATAGCCCAGCCGACGGCAAGGGGCCACATCAGGGCTGTCACCACGTTAAAATCAACTCACAAGTCATTTTAAAAAAAACAAAAAAAAAAACGTTTCACACATCTCTTTAAATGACATTTTCTAGAAACGCACCAGAAACTTCATTAAAAATCTTTCTTCCGTAAAATCTTAAATCAGATGAAAAATGTTAATCTCTCTCAAAAATTCAAGGATCACGTCAGGCGGGATGTCCCTGAACAGGATCTTCATGGACTCCGCTGTAAAATGTTTGTGTCTCACATCGTGCAAGTCCCAACACTCTAAAAGAATATGTTTCATTGTGAGTGGCACATGGCATGGAATGCACCACGGAGCTTCTTCACTCTTTGAAAGGTAGGAATGAGTAAAAATACGAATGGCTGGTGTGCAGCCGGCACAGAACCGTTTCCTCTTTACGACCACCAGACGTAGATGGGAGGAACTCCTTAAGGTTTGGACGGATCCGAAAGAGTTTGTTATCCGTCTGGGTATTCCAATCCTCCTGCCAGAGGTCTTTCACATAATCATTAATTTTGGGTTTCAGATCTGAGCAGGGGATATATATGTTGGACAATTTCTCTCTTGTGGCATTCTTGGCTAAACGATCAACCATTTCGTTCCCTCCGATGCCAACATGACCAGGAACCCAAGCCAGAATAATGTTGTAACCATCCACTTTCAACTTGCTAAAAAGTTCAAAGAAATGTAAAAGTTCTGGATGCTGAAGGTTTTCGGCCAGCTATGGCCTCCAAAGCTGACAGCGAATCCGACAGAACCAGAAAGTCCCTCTTCGTAGATTGTGAAATTATTTTCAATGCCAGAACCAGAGCAGTAAGTTCAGCAGAATAGACAGAAGCATCTGGAGGTATATGCTTTAACAGTATCTGAGAAGGAGCACCAGGGCAATAGGCTGCACAGGCCACTCCATCCTCAGACTTGGAACCGTCAGTGAAAATTTTCTGATAAGACGGGAATTTTGAACAGAGTTCAGCATACAAGGCCTTGTATGCCAGAGAGCTGGTAGACTCTTTACGAAAGGCTGCAAGATCAAAACGAATCTCTGGTGTGAAAAAGGTCCACGGAGGCTGATCTGGAAACTTGGAAAAATCCGACACAACTCCTAGGTCTAAACCTGCATTCTGCGCGTGAGGCTGCATACGAAGACCAAACGGCGGAATACAGTTAGGGTTGGTTTCGAATTTGCTTTGAAACTAGGGGTCAAAGACACAGTCATAAGGCAGGATTCTGCGGTTCTGAGAACAGTCTGATATAGTAATTTAGAGACATTTTCAGCCTGCGGTTGGACAGTGAGGGTTCACCTGCCTCTGCGTACAGGCTGTACACAGGGGTGGTGCGGAAAGCTCCAAGACAGAGACGAAGCCCTTGATGGTGAATAGGATCCAAGAGTTTCAGATAAGAGGGTCTTGCAGAGCCGTACACAGCACAACCATAGTCCAGTTTGGAGCGGACCAGGGCTCTGTAGAGATGCAGCAAAGTTTTCTTATCAGCGCCCCAGTCAGTGTGCGCTAACGACCCGCAGAATATTCAGAGCTTTCTGGCAAGAGGTTTTGAGATTTTTAATGTGGCTGAGAAAGTTGAGTTTTTGATCAAAAATAACTCCAAGGAATTTGGCTTCTTTTACAGCTGGAATGGTGGACTTGTCCAGACGAATTTCAGGAAACCAAGTCTGTGCAAGTCCAGAAGAATTCCTGATTTCCATGTAGTGTCATACGCTTTTTCGAGGTCGAAAAAGATAGCGACCACATGCTGTTTATTGACAAAGGCATTGCGGATGGTGGTTTCCAGACGGATTAGATGGTCGACTGTCGAGTGGTATTTCCGGAACCCGCACTGTTGACTGGCCAAAAGGCCATCGGTTTCCAGCTTCCACATCAGACAGGAGTTGACCATCTTCTCCATCAACTTACAGAGGCAGCTAGTCAGAGCTATTGGACGATAGTTGGAAGGGTTGGTAAGGTCCTTTCCAGGCTTTGGAATTGGAATGATCAGGGCTTTCCGCCAGGAGGGCGGAAAGTACCCTGTGGTCCAGATATGGTTGTATACTTTAAGAAGGGTCTGGAGACAGATTTCTGGAAAATGTTTCAAAACCTGATAATGAATATCATCCAGACCAGGGGCAGAATCAGTGCAGGTTTGTAAAGCTGTTTTCAGTTCATTGATTGAAAAAGGGAGATTGTAGGCTTCAGAGTTGTCTGATGTGAAATTGTATAAAGATTTCTCTCTGAGTTGTTTGTTTTTTAAAAATGCTGCAGATTTATTTGAAGATGAGGAGTTCTGTTGGATGGTGGAAGCCAACAGATTGGCAACAGCTTGTTTGTCAGTGACCAGAGCATCGGCAAGTTTCAAGTGATGAATGGAGGGGTTGGTGTTTTTCCCTTTGATTTTTCTGATGATGTTCCAGACTTTTTTCTTTGAAGTTTTTGATGTCAGCCCGGAGCAGAAGTTTCTCCAAGACTGACGTTTACTGATTTTGAAAGTGTGTCTCGATTTGGCGCGGAGTTTCTGATGGGCTCGAGCGTTGGGACCTGAAGGTCGTTGGTATACCCGACGCTGAGCCCGTTTGCGAACTTTTGAAATTTGTTGGCAGTCTGAATTAAACCAGGGTGTTTTGGGCATTTGGAGTTTGTCGGAAGACATTGGAATACAGGTTTTAGCACAGTTTATCACAGTATTGGTCAGAGATTCTGCTGGGTCTGGACTCTGAAGAAAATCAACTTCCTGGAATTCTTTTGAAATATTGGTTACAAAGAGATCCCAGTTGGCCTTATAATTAAAATGTTGTGAGACAGAAGCGCTCTCAGTTAATACAGGTTTTAAAAGAACAGGGAAATGGTCACTTCCGTGTAGATCGTCATGGACAGACCACTCATAGTCCAGGACCAGCGAGGGGTCACAAATCAACAAATCTAAACACGAAAGTGAACCTGTGGAAGAGTGGAGGTAAGTTGGAGCTCCATCGTTCAGACAACACAAATCAAAGTCTGAAAGGACATCCTCAAGAAGCAGACCTCTGGATGACGAACTGACACTACCCCAAAGAGGATTGTGACCATTAAAGTCACCCAACAGCAAAAAAGGTCGAGGAAGTTCTCCGATCAGACTGACAAGGTCCTGACGACAAACCGGGACAGAAGGTGGCAGATACAGTGAGCAGATTGTAACAGTCTTGTGGAGAGTGACTCTCGCAGCTACAGCCTGAAGGGAGGTAGTCAGAGCGACAGGACTAAACAGCAAAGTTTTGTGTAAAAGAAGGGCAACACCGCCTGACAGTCCCAATGTGGATGGTTGTGAAGGTTTAGAAAGAATATTAAAGCCAGAAAGAGTGAAGGTCTTCTGGCTTTGAATTTTAGTTTCTTGAAGAGCCACGACGGAAGGTTTTACTGTTTGACACAGAAGCTGCAGCTCCTCAAAATTTGAATTTAGGCCACGGATATTCCAATGGATTAGTTTACTACTATCCATGGTGCAGAGGATGAATAGGAGAGAAATCAAGTCATCTCCTCATCATCGTCTGCGTTCAGTGGAGCAAATTTATTGCTTAGTTTCACTGGACTGTTTGGGTCTTCAGACCTGCTGGCAGACTTGCCCACAGGTGAAGAAGGTCTGGATTTTGGAGATGGTGGAGGTTTCTTCCTCATCTCCACCATCTCCACACTTGGTTGAACTCCCTTGCCCGCACGGGCACTGCTCGAGGAAGTTCGAGGCGGGAGGCCTGGCTTTTTCATCTGCCCAGCAGCAGATGGAGTAGACTGCGGGGCAGTCTGAGGGGTGGCGGATTGTTTGCCTCCACCAGGGGCACCCACTTTGGGTTGGGAGGTGGTGGACTTGCTTCCACCCGAGCTTAACGGTCTTCCTTGTAATGTCTTTGAGAAAATAAATTCATCAGTCTGGCAGCAGACTGAACGGGTCGTTACTTTCTTTATTGCTGAAGCATATGAAGACGCTGTTGGTGTCTGACTGCCAACAACCTGCTTACGTGCCTCAAAAAATGAGATCTTCTTTTCTGTTTTAACTTTCTGAATGAAAAACTCCTGGATCCAGACAGGGCAGTTGCGTGAAGAGGAGGGGTGGTCGCCACCGCAGTTTGCGCAATGAGCCAGGTCTTTACATGGCCCATCATGGGTTGCCTTGCAACAAATACCACACACCTCCTCCCCAGAACAGCGATCTCTGACATGTCCAAATTTCTGACATCTGAAACACCTCAACGGGGATGGGACATACAATTGCACACGGATATTTAGGTACCCTACGTTAATGACCTGAGGCAGCACAGGGTTGCAGAATGTCAGAAAGAGGGTGTTGGTGGGCACTCTTTCTGCACCTTTTTTGACTGTCACCCTATGCACCTCTGTCACACCTTGGGATGCAAGTTCTGTCTTGATCTCCACTTCCGAGACACCTTTCAAATCCGGGCACCGAATAACTCCCTTGGATGAATTCAATTGCTTATGGGGAGTCACCCGAATCTCTCTGTCCACGAGCTTTTTTGCCTTCAACAGCTGTTCCGATTGTTTTTTTGACCTGCACTGGACGAGGAATGATCCGTTCCGTAGCCTTTTCACGGACTGAGGGTCACCCGCTAGACCTTGGAAGCCCTTCTGGATCGCAAAAGGACTCAGAGCTGAAATTGGCTTTTCCTGCTCCGTCCCTTCTATCACGAGCCAGGAAGCCCAGAAACCTGTCCTCTCTCTTATCTCTATATCCGAGTCACTGTCCGATTCGAAATCCCCTGAAATAGGGGCTGCTGCCTTCCTCTTCTTTTTGGGGGGGATGATTTTTGAAAAAGCCATGTTTAGTTTAATTATATTTCGTCTCTCCCTTACCCACCCACCTTGGAGTCCAACTAAGGGGCCAGGGCCAAGAAATCACTGTCTTGACCCCTTCCAGGCTTCAGGAGAGATATACGACAAACAGAACGCCACTACCCCTATCCCCCCTGATCATGCTCAACTCCCGGGAACAGAGAGCCGAGCACTGCAGGGGTTAACTTGGCCAGCGGGAGAACTGCCTGTCTTGACCCAGCCCCAAGAAGGGGGAGCCGATTAGTACACGCGGGCCAGAGTGTACCTCCTGTCTAGGAGAGGTCCGAGCCAAAGTGATGTGTTGAGGGCGTTGGCCCTCTCAATCACCAGGATCTCATCCCCCTCCGTCACAGGTCGCACCGCACGGCAAACGCGGCGGATCTTAAGAAGACCACAGAGAGAAAAGGAGTGTGGAAAAGAAGACTTGAAGGGGAGACGAAGATAGAAAAGAGCCAAATAAGAAAGGCAGAAAACAAGAAAAGGAGAAAGGCGGGTTACTATTAGTCAGGATCCTCACCCTTAGCCTATCTGACATGGGAAGCCCTACCAGGGGCATCAACTCCTTACCACGTTATGTTTACGCCAGACAGCATCTTGACTTCTCAGGCCTAGAAGCAGTTTTAAAAAACCAGCCTATCTTCAAGTATTGATGCCCCCACCAGCAAAGCCTAAGGGATCACAGGACCACGCAAGCCCTCCGACCATGGCAAGGTTGCAACCCCCGGAGAGAATGGAGTGAGGAGGGAGACAGATATACGAAACTTATGTGGAAACAACGTTGTACAATGAGCCTTTACAAACGTTCGTCATGACATGGATCCCACATCGTTGTATTAAACATATTTGTAACTAATCCTTGGACTGTCAATCACACATAGTAATAGTCCACTTCACAACTTTCAAAATCAACAGTCACGATGGGTCCTAGTGAGGATTTCCTTTCACAACATCTTTGCTCCAGGTACAAGTGATGTGTTGAAGTTGGCCACAAACATGGAGGAGATTGACCAAGGTCTTCCCTCTTTCCACAATAGTTGCCATTATTTGTGTGTGAATGTTTTGTTGACAAGATTCTGTGTGCTGCTGCACATCACCTTCTGTAGTAAGCTAGGCGCTGTCTGTGCCACAAATGCATCGATTTTGAATCACGTTTGGTTGTATTGTTTTCCTGTTCATAGCCTTCAGTATTTTTTACACTAACAGTCATATGCAAATCTGCTTCTGCTACGCACTTTTTCTCACAGTCATGGCACACTATCAGTAACTGTGTACTGGCACCACACAGTTTCATTTTGATATGCCGTTCATTGTTTTGAGTGTCATACAAAGACTAGCGAACACAAGCAGGCAAACGATGATCATTGTCAGCTACATGTTTATCAGTAAAAACAATTTTTTCACTGTCAGCATCAGCAGCATAGAACAAACTGGGCACAGTTGGCAAAAATAAACCAGATAGAGATGAAAAGGCTGCCTTGCCTACCCTTGGCTTCTTCTGTGTATCACAGTGTTGTCCCTGATTACCTGGAGGGGGCACTTTTTGCGATACACAGCATGGACACTGTGGTAGTAACGTGACAGGGAATAATCGGTTATAGTATTGAACCTCAGGACGACGACAATGTTGTTTCTTTTGCCTTCAGTTTTGAACGGGGATAGCGTCATGTTCTGCAGTGCTGAGTTCAGCATACTTTCTAAAGTTGCCAGGAGACTCCTAACAGGCATACGAACAGACTTGTGTAGGAAACAACTGAATATTTGAACTAGCTGCTGGTTGGTGCTGGTTTGGGAGGAACAAAAGTGAACTTCATAAGGCATAAATTTCTCAATGTACAGTAGGTGTCTCTTGGCAGTGGGGTAAGACATCCGTCTGAAAAGGCACGCCTTCAGACGCCCACCCATCCAAAAGCTGCAGGTTCGAATCCTGGCCGAGCAAAGAAAAAAATGTGAAAAACAAAATGTGAAGAACAGTTAATTAGTTAGTTAGATAAGTTGTAAGTAAGGTAGTTAGTTAGTTAGTTAGCCATTTAATTAGTTACATAGTTAGCTCTTTAATTAATTAGTTAGTTCATGAGATTAGGGTTTTTTTTGTTGCTTCTACCAGATTACAAGTAGTAAAGAGTCTCTTTCTGTGTGTCTCTAACTTTGTAATTGTCTTTTTTTTTTAAATCAAGGAATGTGTATATACATACATATATAAGAAAATAAAAAGAATAAATGAATAGAGTACAAAAAAACAACAACAAAGAAGAGATGGAAATAGGAAGATAAAGAAAGAAATAAGAACGAAATGTAAGACAGGGAGGATTGATGTGCCATGAAGACGTTATGAGAAGATGATTATAAATTCCGAATAATAGACCTAACTAACTAACTAATTCAGTAATTAATGAATTCTTTTTTCACTTACCCACCGTGCAGACTTCGGCGTTTTGTTTTCCATTTTGTTTATCTCTCTTGCTTTTTTGGTTCTTTTCCTTCCTTCCTTCCTTCCTTCCTTCCTTCCTTCCTTCCTTCCTTCCTTCCTTCCTTCCTTTCTTTCTTTCTTTCTTTCTTTCTTTCCGTATTTTTTTCATTATTTACTCTAGTCGTATAATTGTGACAACGTCTATGTTATCCTCAATGAAGTTTTAATAATTCACCAAAATCTTTATGCTATATGAAATATTCCTTGTTTTTTCTCATTGATTTATTTACGTATATACTTATGTACTTATTTATCTTTTCCTTTATATATTTCTTTATTATTTTCTTTATTTATTAAGGCATTTATTTAGGTATGTAGGTAATAATTTGCATATGTATTCAATTTGTGACTTTTCAGAGAGAGAGAGAGAGAGAGAGAGAGAGAGAGAGAGGAGAGAGAGGAGAGAGAGAGAGAGAGAGAGAATACGAATGCCAATACTTTAATGTTGTTTAGACTATTTAGGCCCATTCACAAAAAAGCGGACTATGGAGGAATGGGATGGGGGAACTGGGTAGGGGTGAGGGCTGAGGGAAAATTAGTGAGGAGGGAGGCAGATATACGAAACTTATGTGGAAACAACGTTGTACAATGAGCCTTTACAAACGTTCGTCATGACATGGATCCCACATCGTGGTATTAAAATATTTGTAACTAATCCTTGGACTGTCAATCACACATAGTAATAGTCCACTTCACAACTTTCAAAATCAACAGTCACGATGGGTCCTAGTGAGGATTTCCTTTCACAACATCTTTGCTCCAGGTACAAGTGATGTGTTGAACTTGGCCACAAACATGGAGGAGATTGACCAAGGACTTCCCTCTTTCACAATAGTTGTCATTATTTGTGTGTGAATGTTTTGTTGACAAGATTCTGTGTGCTGCTGCACATCACCTTCTGTAGTAAGCTAGGCGCTGTCTGTGCCACAAATGCATCGATTTTGAATCACGTTTGGTTGTATTGTTTTCCTGTTCATAGCCTTCAGTATTTTTTACACTAACAGTCATATGCAAATCTGCTTCTGCTACGCACTTTTTCTCACAGTCATGGCACACTATCAGTAACTGTGTACTGGCGCCACACAGTTTCATTTTGATATGCCGTTCATTGTTTTGAGTGTCATACAAAGACTGGCGAACACAAGCAGGCAAACGATGATCATTGTCAGCTACATGTAGAAAGAAACTCGTGGAGAGCGTGGCAGCAGAGAGTCCTCAGAAGAGAAGCCCCCTTCAAGCAAGTGTTTCGGCCCTTATCTCCTGACACTCTAGGGGGGTTGGGCCACACCCGGTTCATGACTCCGGATGTCCCTCTGCTGCCCCTTTTTTTTTCCCCATCTTGGGACGAGCCATGGCTGGGATTCGAACCCATGACCCTCTGGACATGCTCATTTTCCACTTAATGACTCGCGCTTTAACCACTGAGCCACAGGGACACCTGATATTTGTAGGGAAATTAAGCCTTATGAAGTTCACTTTTGTTCCTCCTTGACCAGATCCAGCTTGAACACCTCTCTGCCGCTTCTGCCATTGCTTTCAGGGCTCTGGTTTTTTCCTTCCCTGCAACTGAGAGCTGTTTCATGAGGCTGTATGCAGACGTTCCTACAAACCCCCTAGCTCCAATTTCTGCAGTGAGGACTTTGACCTGATAGCCTTCTCTCCTCAGGCTGTTTGCCAGATCAGCATACTTTTCAGTCTTGTAGATTTGAGCTGCCTCCATTCTGTTCTCATATGGCACCGTGAGCTCGATCATGATCAGCTGCTTGGTTGACTTAGAGTGGACTACTATGTCTGGTCTCATGCCACACTTGCTGATGATCTCTGGGTGACTCTTCCATTCTGGGAGGTCTGCAGTGCACTCCCAGTCATCTGCCCTGTCCAGCAGACTCTGCCTGCATGTTTCGAGTGGCACTGTTGTTCTTGGCCATGATTTGCTGCCTCCTGCCGTGAAGAATGTTGCGGGTGCTTTTGGAGTCCTGATTTTCCCTTTTGTGATGTTGGTACTAGCCCAGACTATTTGTACAATTTCTTTGAGCACTTGGTTGTGCCTCCATGTGTACCTTCCTTGAGCCAGGGCTACTTTACATGAGCTTAGGACATGCTCCACTGTTTGTTTTTCATGGCAGAGGGGGCATGCAGGATCGTCTGTTTTCCCCCACTTCACCAGGTTTGCATTTGAGGGCAGAAGGTCATATGCAGATCTGAGAATGAAGCTGATCCTGAGAGGGGCCATGTGCCAAATGTCATTCCAAGTGAGACTTCTTTGGAGTGCATTCTCCCACGTTGTCCATTGCCCTTGCTGGCTCTGCTGGACTGCTTTTTGGAGTCTTTTTTGGTCTTCTTCTTTTCTCATCTCCTGAATCATCATGTCTCTTTTGGCTTTTCCTTTGGCCTTTGACCACCATTCAGTTTTGGTCACCCCCAGTCCCTGTCTGTTGGTCTGTGTGTGTCCTGTTATTTCTCTGATCTTGAGACTTTCTTTTGCAGAATCCATCGCCTCTTGAACTTTCCATTTTCTGCCTGTCTTCAGCTGGGGCTTAATTGCTTCTACCACCTTGTCTCCTGAGTCCTCCAGCATGCTTTGAAGTCTGATCTTCCCTGCTTTGTATTCCTCCAGGATGGATTTCAGGGGTAGTTTCAGCTTTGCTTGGCGACAGTACAGCGCTATGTCAGTCAGACAGGGTGGGACACCAAGCCATTTCCTTGTGAACTTGTTGATTTGGCTTCCATTGCCTCCACTATGCTGGTGCAGATGTCGTATATCATCAGAGGCCATAGCAGCTTTGGTATCAGCATGAACTGCAGACACCAGACCTTGTATTTGCCAGGGAGCCCACACTGGTCAATGGTCTCCAAGCCTTCCTCCGCCATCTGCTTGGTTTCTTTTGCTCTTTGTGTGTCTTTCAGCGTATCATCATACCATCTTCCAAGGCTCTTGACTGGTTCTTCTGTGACTGTTGGAATGGCCTGGTTGGCAACACTGAAGACCACAGATCCGGCCACTTTTCCTTTCCTCAGTGAGAGACTCCGTGACTTCTTTGGCTTGAACTTCATTCTGGATGAGGCAACTATGTCGTCCAGCCTCTCCAGCACATGACGTGTCTCGTCTTCTCTGGATGAAATCACTGTAGTGTCATCCATGAAGGCCTTGAGAGGAGGCATCTTGTATCCATCGCCAAGGTCTGTTTGTCTCGCGTTGTTTGTTGCTGCTTTCAAGATGAGTTCCATTGCCAGCACGAACAGTATTGGGGAAATTGCACAGCCCATTGCAATACCCACTTCCAAGTTGATCCAGTCTGTTGTGTACTCCTTGGTAGAGAACCGCATTGAGAAGCCATTGAAGTACTTCTTGAGCATGTCGCGGATGTTCTTTGGCACATGGTACATCTCAAGAGCCAACTGTATCATCTCATGGGGCACAGATCCATATGCGTTTGCCAGATCAAGCCACACTACGTCCAGGTCTCTCTTTTCTGTTTTTGCTTTTTGGATTGCGTCCCAGATCATTGTGGCGTGTTCTACACAGCCCGCCACGCCTGGGATGCCACCTTTCTGGACTGACACATCCAAGTACTTGTTTTCCATCAGGTACTTGGTCAGCCTTGCTGCCATGACAGAGAAGAAGATTTTCCCTTCGACGTTCAGTAGTGATATTGGCCTGAACTGGCCAATGTCACTTGAGTTTTGCTCTTTGGGGATGTACACACCATCTGCCGTCATCCACTGGCCGCTGATCTTCTGGTTTCTCCAAGCCGATCGCAGCAGCCTGTGGAGCCACTCCAGCACCTTGGGACATTTCTTGTAAAGCTGGTAAGGTATTCCGTTTGGCCCTGGTGATGATTTGGCTCTGGCTTTGTCGACCACCTTCTTGATTTCCGCCAACGTTGGAGGCTTGCCATTGAACTGTTCCTCAGGGTTGGTTAGCCACACCAGACCTTGAATGTCGAGTGGTGCTTTGCTCTGTGGGTCAGAGTATGTTTTCCTCAGATGCTGCTCAAGAACTCCTTTGTCCACACTTAGGGTCCCAGATTTTGGCTGCTCAAACAGTGTTCTGGCAAACTGGAAGGGGTCTCTGAAGAAGCGCTCTTGTGTCTTCTTCTTTTTGCTCTTCCTCTTCCTCGCAGATTCCGCTTTGCTGAGGGCACTGTGTTTTTCTTTCAGGTCTTTCCACAGTTTTTCCAAGCCTTGTTTTTCAGCTGGCAGTGCGGTCTTCATTTGCATCTTGAGGTTTTTCTTTTGGACCGTGATCTTGTCCATCTTTTCTTGGCGTCTGGATTTCTTTGGAGGTGTTTTCTCTTTGGGTAGTTTTGCTCCATAGGCGTCTCTACATGTGGCATACACAATGTCCCCATATGTGGCTAGTTTGTGTTCCAGGGTGCTTTTCCCTATCAGTGCATCGAGTCTTTGGACGATTTTTGCATCCAGTTTCTCCCAATCTTCAGTTTCGTTTGCTCGTGGCAGGTTGAGTTTCAGGCGCCTGGCATCGAGGGCCTGTGCAAATTCCTCATCCGAACCAACAGCGTGGATGTCCTTGGCACTGTGGTTTAAATCCTGGCCTTGGTCTTCCGACGTCTTATCTGCTGATGCAGTGCGCTGCTGCTCATTCAGATGAGTCTTCACACATCCCATCTTTGTTCTGTGGATCTTCATGCCACGGGTGGTAGCGAAACGCTTTCCACAGACACATGCATATTCCATTTGGTCCATGTTCATAGTCCGTTTGGGATTTGCAGTCATGATTGGTTGAGCACCGATGGATTCATCATTCTCTCCCCCTTTCGGTGAATCCTGGGAGCATCTTTTCCTTGTTTATCAGTAAAAACAATTTTTTCACTGTCAGCATCAGCAGCATAGAACAAACTGGGCACAGTTGGCAAAAATAAACCAGATAGTGATTAAAAGGCTGCCTTGCCTACCCTTGGCTTCTTCTGTGTATCACAGTGTTGTCCCTGATTACCTGGAGGGGGCACTTTTTGCGATACCCAGCATGGACACTGTGGTAGTAACGTGACAGGGAATAATCGGTTATAGTATTGAACCTCAGGACGACGACAATGTTGTTTCTTTTGCCTTCAGTTTTGAACGGGGATAGCGTCATGTTCTGCAGTGCTGAGTTCAGCATACTTTCTCAAGTTGCCAGGAGACTCCTAACAGGCATACGAACAGACTTGTGTAGGAAACAACTGAATATTTGAACTAGCTGCTGGTTAGTGCTGGTTAGGGAGGAACAAAAGTGAACTTCATAAGGCATAAATTTCTCAATGTACAGTAGGTGTCTCTTGGCAGTGGGGTAAGACATCCGTCTGAAAAGGCACGCCTTCAGACGCCCACCCATCCAAAAGCTGCAGGTTTGAATCCTGGCCGAGCAAAGAAAAAAATGTGAAGAACAACACAAAATGTGAAGAACAAAACAAAATGTGAAGAACAGTTAATTAGGTAGTCAGATAAGTAGTAAGTAAGGTAGTTAGTTAGTTAGTTAGCCATTTAATTAGTTACTTAGTTAGCTCTTTAATTAATTAGTTAGTTCATGAGAATAGGTTTTTTTGT
>JAMYXO010006680.1:10000-13226 GCA_033310375.1 Conus canariensis | reverse complement strand
GACAACAGAATCGGGGTGTGTGTTTTGGGGTGTGTGTGTGTGTTTTGGGGGGAAGAGAGAAAAAGAAGAGAAGGGGGGAAAAGAGAAGAGAGAAAAACAACAGACAGACAGAGAAAGGCAGACAACCCCCCAGAGAGGGGGGAGAGAAAACCCAAAAAAGGGCCGCCATACACTGAAACAGCCCGAAAAACCCCAAAAAAAAAGGAGAGAGAAGAGAGAGGGGAAGAGAGAGAGAGAAAAGGGAGGGGGAAAAGGAGACAGCCCAGCTACACCGACAAAGCGGGCAACAGACAGACAGACACGAGACTGTGACGGATGAGAGAGACACAGAGAGGGGTTTTTTTTTTTTTTCCCCTCTACAAACAAGCCAAACCCGTTTTCATGAAAGGCAAAACACGTGAAAAAGAAAATTTGTCCGCCGACTAGGGTTAAGGGCTTAAACAATTAATACCATTCCTACCCTGCCAGAAATTTTGCTGTATAGAAAACACCTGTATCTATGTCTTTCAAGTTACAAAACATTATTTAAATATAAAAAGGGAAGGAGAGACATGAGAAAGACAAAGAAGGGGGGGAAAGGGGGGAAAAAAAGAGATAAAGAAAAAGAGAGTGAGGAGAGAGACAGAGGAGAGAGAAAAGAGAAAAGGAGAAAAGGGGGGGGGGGGGGTGGGAAAAGCAAAAACAGGAACGAAAAAATGTGGAAGGCATTTAGATATTGAGGCTGGCCCTGGGCAACAAACAATAGTCAAAAACAAAAAAAACCCAAAAAAACAAAAAAAATTTAGATAAACAGATAGAAAAACCCATAGACAGCACTAAACAGATACATAAAACTACAGGTAGAAAAGGCCCAGACAGAGAGAGAAAATAGTTTTAATTTTTTTGGGAAAAAGGGGGAAAAAGGCCAAAATATAAACCACGTGCATCCCTCAAAACCCTTAAAAGGGGAAAAAAAAGGAAAATGGGGGGAGGGGGGGGTGGGGGTGGGGGGGGGGTTTGGAGGTGGTGGGGTGGGGGGGAGGGAGGGGGCTGACAGGGTAACATACAAAATTAAGAAAAGGGAACAAAAAAAAGCACCCCCCGTGAGAAAGTAAACGTGGAAGAGGGGGAAAATGAGAGAGAGAGAAAAAAGAGAGGGGAGAGAAAAGAGAGTGGGGTTTGTGTGTGGGTTTTTTGGTGTGTGGGTGTTGGGTGAGAGAGAGAGAGAGAGAGAGAGAGAGAGGGAGAGAGAGAAGAGAGAGGGAAAGGTCAGGGAACGCCCAATCAAAGGGGGGATCAGAATCCGGGGAAACTGACCAAGTACACTGTGGATAAAAAACCTAAAATGTCTGAATTGAATTTTGTGTGTTTTGTGGGGTGGGGGGGTGTGTGTGGGGTGTGTGTTTGTTTGTGTAAAGGGGAAAAGAGAGGAGAGAGAGGGAGAGAGAAAAGGAGAGAGAGATCAGGGTAATATAGCAGCAAATGGAAAAATAACACAAACCACACACTAACAAATATGCTTTTAGTGCGTGCACACACTCCCCCCTCCCCCCCCCCCCCCCCAAACCCCCCAAAAAACCCATACACAAACATGGTTTTTAACTACAAGAAAAATTTGGTCCATTTTTGAGTGAGTGTTTGTGTTTGTGTTGTGTGTGTTGGTGTTTTGTGTGTGTGTGAGAAAAGAGAGAGGAGAGAGAAAAGAGAGAGAAGAGAGAAAAAAGGGGGGGGTTGGGGGGGGTACCGCAATGTGATACGCACCCTTTTGGGAAAAAAAAAAAAATCAGTCGAACCAGTCTGCTCCCACCAGAAATTATCCCTCCCCAAAACCCTTTTCCAGCGAGACAAAAAAAATCCTACCATCCCACACACACCCACACCCCAAAACCGTTCCGTTTTCACCTCCTTTTTACGCTTTTCTTCCCTTCCCCGTTACAACAATAAAGGCGAACCCCAACGAACACATTCACACAAAAACAATCCACTCACCCGTGCTGGTTCGTGTGTGGGGAAAGGCAACCCCCAGCCCACATCACTCTGAAGTCATTCGGCACGCCGCTGAAAACCCCTCCCTACCTCCCTTTACCTTACGTTCCCTTTACCCCTCGCGGAAGGGTTCAAGCCCGGGGGCCGCCAAGCCGTTAAAAACTGGGGGTGAATTCCCCGCTTACGTTTTGTGGGTGAAAAACAATCAAAAAAGGTGTGAAAGCTCCCATTAAACAAGAAAAAAGGGCCCCCGGAAACAGTCAACAGCGTAAGTGCCGAGGGTCGGGTCGGTCTACTGAAACCACTGCCGATTTTAAAATCTAGGCGGGGGGCCGCCGAGTGGGGACAAAAAAAAGGTTTGAAAATTTGGGGGGGGGGGAGTAAAAACACCCCCGACCCCGACGTTCGTGGGCCCTAGCGAAAAAAATCACTGTAAAGCAGAAAAGGGCTCAACAACCCCCCCTTACCTCCCCCCCCCCCCCCCTTCCTGGTCTCCTTTCTTCTTTTTTCCCCGGGAGGGGACGTAATGGGAAGGGAAAAGAAAGGGGAAAGCGCGAAGTTGGGAATCCCTTTTATTCCTCTAATCATCGTTTTTTGTCTTCCGTTTACTCCCCCGTTTTTCTCACCTCATGTTGTACACCACAGTTACGTTGGCGGTTTGAAAAATCCTTGTTCGTCCTGATCGGGTGCCGTGTGTTCAGCCTCTTCAGAGAAAGGGGAAAAAAAAACCCTATGGGAACCCCGGGCCAGCATACATTTAAAGGGGGAGTACAAAAATGTCGTAAAAACAATTCTTTTTAACGCGGTTTATGATAAACTGAAGAGGCGACGGTTTATAAAAAAAAAAAAAAAAAAAAAAAAAAAAAAACCCCCCCCCAAAAAAATTTAAAAAAAGAAAAAAAAAAAAACAACCCCCGCAAACCATCAATGAAAGAATAACACAGCAAAAACAAAGGACTGCCAAAAAGACCTGTAAAACGGACACTCTATTAAAAGACCCTCTTCTTTTCAAAAACCCCTTTTCCACTTTTTTGTTTGTTTTTGTTTGGGGTTTTTTTTTTTTTTTTGTGTAGATACAAGATTTTCCTCCCAATAAGGACTTTCACCCAAAAAGGATTCCCGAGGCCCTTGTTGGAGGGGAAAAAAGCTTCATTGTATTGTTTCCAGTTTGTATTGTGTGTGTGCGCGCGTGCACAAACGCGCGAATTTTGTGTGTGCGTGCGTGCGTGCGTGGTGCGTGCGTGGGGTGTGTGTGTGGGGG
>JAMYXO010006680.1:0-5000 GCA_033310375.1 Conus canariensis | reverse complement strand
ACGTAACTGGGTGATAAAAAATTAAAATGAAAAAAAAAAAAGGACGAGAAAAATTACAGGGAGGCTGACTTTACTGGGACTGGGAGACAAATCTAAAAAAAGACTAAGAGAAAAATAACAGGAAGGCAGTGTTACTGGTTGATAATAAAAGATAAAAAAAAGGAAGAGAAAAATTACAGGGAGGCAGTCTTTATTGTGATAAATCTTTAAAAAAAAAAAAAAAAAAAAAAAAAAAAAAGCGCAGAGAAAAATTATAGGGAGGCAGTCTTTACTGGGTGATTATAATCTAAAAAAAAAAAAAAAGAAAGAAAAATGGAAAAAAAAAAAAAAAAAAAAGACGAACAGAAAGATTACTGGAAGGCAGTCTTTACAGGGCGATTAATCTAAAAAAAAACAACAACAAAACAACAACAGACGAACAGAAAGATTACAGGGAGGACGTCTTTACTGGAAGATCAATGTAAAAGACAAAGGCAAAAATGTTCCACGAAAAAAAAAAAGTTTATAAAGGAGCTAGCCGTTATTGGGAGATGTCATTCTACAAACGAAGAGAATTTTTTTTAAAGAATTGAAAATCACCAAAGTGTGTAACCGGAGGGGAGACTTTCAAAACAGGAGGCGTCAAGTTATAGACGATACCAACTCCACTGAGCAAAGGCACCATTCCTTGGAATTCTGAAATTCTACAAGGCGAGAGCGAGGGAGCATGGATATATTTGAAATTTTGTTTCCGAATGGTGCAATCTGACGGCAAATCTGTGTGCACGAATGGTGTGTTGTCCACTTGCTGGTCCAACCCCAATCAGGGCCATTTGTTTGTAGCCAACCGATTCTGTCAGCCTCTTTTTCCTTCTTGCTGCATCTTGTCGACGCACGACATCAGTGACGTTATTTTGCTTTGGGGAGACAAAATGGTGACTGCCGGGGCACTCTATGACTCGTGTAGCTGGTAGGCTGCTATGAGACTCCATGAGGTCTGTGTCTGCATAGCAAAAGACCAACCAGCAATCTGCAAATTCAAATGTCACTTGTTTCTCTCTCCCCCTCCCAATTTTCCCCCACAGAAACATTTGTTGTTTTTTTTCGCTGATTTAATTTTTTCTTTTTCGCTGAAATCTGCAAAATCCAGGAGAAAAAAAAAAAATTCCAGAAAAAACAAAAGGAGGGAGTAATTATGTGGGTAGACCTTATTAGGAGGGGACTCAAGGCTCCTGCTGCTTATTTGTTTGAACGTGAAGCAGTGATTTGCTCCAGATTAGAATTCAACAGAGAAACTGAATCGTTCACTTACACTTCAGCAAATTTTATCCAGCGTAGCCATTTGCCCTTTGTAAGTTGGCGCATCGCTTGACTAATGCGTTCTGTTTGTCACATTGCCTTGTAGGCCTAGTTGTACGAGATGCATGGCGAGCAGGGCTATCTATGCTTGGCTGCGTCAAAAAATACATGGCATTTCTTTTGATTTCACGCTGACCTGAGAAAAAACCTGACTGGGATTTGCTGGTTCGCAGAGCAAACACTGATCTGCCAAGGTTATGTGCATTGCACTGTGTTGATGGATTGAGTCAGATGGCTGGTATTTTCAATGTCAAAGGGTCAACCACGCCTGGAGCATATTTTTAATGGGTATTTTGTGCATCAAATGCCCGTATATGGGAGCTCTTGAGTCTTTAATGGGAGATGCTACTGCAGAGACGAGGAAAAGGGTATTCAAATGAACAAGTCGTCACAGAGAAAAAGTCTTTATTGAAGACTATTTACCAGGAAATCTTACTATATGGACAAACAGAAGATAAAAAAAAAAGAAAGTCTTTACATGTGACACGTTGTTTTCAAAAGGTGTCTCTGTAATCTTCCGACATCTTTTTGCACCATTACTGCGTCGTTGATGGAAATCACAGATCTCCAGGAGTGCTGTAGCATGCAGCTTTGGGTTGGTGCTATGGTTGGGGAGGGTTGTCTGTAACATGCACTCTCGGTTGGTGCTATGGTTGGGGTGGGTTGTCTGTAACATGCACTCTCGGTTGGTGCTATGGTTGGGGTGGGTTGGCTGTAGCATGCGCAGTTTTGAGTTCGAGTTAAATGGCTGGGTGTGGCTGGTTGTACCATGCTGCTCTGGATTGGTGCCATGGTTGGGGTGGGTTGGTTGTAGCAAGTAAATCTGGCTTGATGCTATGGTTGAGATGAGTTGGTTGTAGCAAGTAGATCTGGGTTGTGCTATCGTTGGGGTGAGTTGGTTGTAGCAAGTAGATCTGGGTTGTGCTATCGTTGGGGGGAGTTGATTGTTGCAAGAGATCTGGGTTTGTGCTATCGTTGGGGTGAGTTGGTTGTAGCAAGTAGATCTGGGTTGGTGCTATGGTTGGGGTGAACTGGTTGTAGCAAGCATATCTAGGTTGGTGCTATGGTTGGGATGAGTTGGTTGTAGCAAGTAGATCTGGGTTGGAGCTATGGTTGGAAAGGGTTGGTTGTATCAAGTAGACCTGCGAAGATCCCTTTCTTCCATTAAGAAAGGGTGAAACACCGTAGTCGCACCTTCTCGCCACGTTAATGTGGGTGTTTCCTCAGGGGACATGGGGCAGGTTGTTTTCACTAACGCGGCACGGGAGCGGAATACTGGCGCTATATCAAAACTAGATCCTGGCCTCTCCAATCAAGGAAAGCCACAGGCTAGACCAGTCCAGATGGAGGAGTAAGGCCCTCACCAAAATGGAAGGAACTGAGTGAAGGCCCACCGGCGTGTGGATACGCCCTGAACACTGCTCCAAGACTTACCCCAGCCATGGGTTAAATGGCAAAAGCATCCAGCCTGCCGAAGACGGAGTGTGTCAGCTACGGCGCAGGTCCTGGGGATAAATTAGGACACACACGCATCAACGATTATGGTCATGCGTCAGACTACCTTGTTGTCATGGCGTCGTCCCTATCAGCGACAACCGGGGAGGGACGGAGCCGGGCCCTTAGCCTCAAAGGGGCCCACCCAAGCGACCGGTGCCTCTGTTAACCTGACGGTCGGGGGAAGGCAGAGTAGAGCGACTCTACGACACAAAACCTGGCCGGGGGGAGCGGAGTTACAGGCGCAGCTTTGGGGAGCCCGTTCTGACCTGGAGAAGACCGCGGGCTTCATCATGGCGGCCGGGTTACAAGTCTGACGCATCCAGCTTCAATCGAACGCAGAAGAAGTTATCAAGTAAATCTAGGTTAGTGCTATAGTTGGAGTGGGTTGGCTATTAGCAAGCAGCTATGGACTGGTACTATGGTTGGGGTAATTCAACAGTAGGAAACAGCTTTTGGCTGGTGCTATGGCTATGATTTGTAAAAATAATGAATAGTAATAACGCCATCAAAAATAATATGACTATCAATGTAATGAAAATCATAATGTATAACAACCCGGCTGTACAGCTGGCTTTCTCTGCAAAATCTGACACACTTAATATGAATACAATAACAAACAATAACAACATAATGGTTTAAAAAAAAAGAGAAGCTCTGTTGCACAGTGGGTTTCTCTGGAATATCTGACACACTGATATGAATACAGTAACAACAATAACAAACATAATGGTTTAAAGAGAAAAAAAAAAAGCCCTTGTTGCACAGTTGGCTTTCTCGGCAAAATCTGACACACTCGTTTCCCTTCTGGCTGACTGTGGAATGCGGTTACTTCTGAGTGCGGGTGTCTTTAGAATGTGGGTTACAATGTATGGTGAGTGATGGAGGAGGGGAGATGGGGCCAGCAGCAGGAACAGGGAGAGACAAGAGATGAGCAGCAACAGCAGTCACAGACAAAGAAAATGGGGAGAGAAAAACTGACAGAGAAAAAGAAGAAAAAGAAGAAGAAGAAAAGAAAGAAAAAGAGAGAGGAGAGAGAGAGAGAGAGAGAGAGGGAGAGAGAGAGAGAGAGAGAGAGAGAGAAAGAGAGACAAGACAAGACAAGACAAAATTCTTTATAACGAGGATAATAGATAAGCACTGATGTGCTTTTTTACATCCAGTCTCGCCCTGAGTAGGGTCAACAATATAAAGTAAAAGGTAACAAAGGAAGCATGCAAAGAGTGACTAGAACTACAATACAATACAGGATCAAAATTCAAAAAGAAGTGGAAAAAAAAAAAAAAGAAAAAAAAAGCGAGAGAGAGAGGAGAGAGAGAGAGAGAGAGAGAGAGAGAGAGAGAGAGACAGGAGCGAAGGGGATGCGGGGTAAGGCTGCAGAGAGAGAGAGAGAGAGAGAGAGAGAGACGAGAGAGAGAGAGAGAGAGAGGAGAGAGAGAGAAGAGGGGAGAAAGAGGCGAGAGTGGTGCGATAAGAGAGCATGTTTAGAACAATCTGACAATCAAAAAAAAATTCCAAAGAGATACATGACAATCGATTTTGAAGCATCGGGGGGAGGTGGGGGGGGGGGGGGGGGGAATATAAAATAAAGCACAAATGGAGGTGGGAAATGCATAATGATAGCCAGTCGCTACGGGTAGGAGGGGATGTCATATGGATAATAAATCAAGTCATTCCAGCAGAAACCGTGAGAGAGAGAGAGAGAGAGAGAGAGAGAGAGAGAGTCACATAGAATATAAGCATATCGACAGAATGACAAGAGGGCAGGAGGTAGTAGGAAACACACACACACACCACACACACACACACACACACACACACACACACACACACACACACACACTCATATAAGACAAACTTACTAAATAAAATAACATACATGGCATTTCAAGATACAAAAACACTTTCTAAACAGTCAGGTACATACATAAGGCAAAGAGGGTGGTGGTGGTTGGTGGTGGATTTATGACGGAGTATGCAAGTACTGGCACATAAGATGGTTGAAATAATGGTGTTGAAGGTGATATGGCATTGGCGTTGTTTGGCTGATTCAGGGAGCGAGTTCCATGGGCAGGAACCTGAATATGTTAAAAATGGATTTGAATAAGTCAATTTAGGAACGGGGGCATAAGTTTTGGGTAGAGTCCTTTAGGAATTTATTGAGAATC
>JAMYXO010006679.1:0-13230 GCA_033310375.1 Conus canariensis | reverse complement strand
TGATGAGACTGATGATATCTCGTTATTTTTATTACAGTTTGGATGATGATGTTGATGGGTGATGTGATGATTGATGATGATGATGATGATGATGTGATAATGAAAAAAGGGTAGAATGAGGTCCCTTTTGTAGTTTTATTCTGGGTTTAATGTCCACTCTGTCCTCAGAGGTTTTACGAGGGCGATTATCACCCTACACGTGGCACAGGTCAGGAGTGCGGAAAGGAGTGCGGAGGGGGGGGGGGGGGGGGCTGTAGAAGGGCTGGGGGGGGGATGAAAAACGGAAAGGGGAGGGGGGGACAAAAGGGAAGGAGGGGGGGAAGAGAGAAAAAAGGTGAGAGCCCTTCGGTGGGGAGCGAAGGGGGGGGGGGAGGGTGAGGGGGGAAGGGAAAAAGGGTCCTCCCTGCGCTAAACTCGCAGACAACAATCATTATGAGGGAAGGGGAAAAAAGGGCACTTTATTTTCGGCGCCACTGGATTCGAGAAAGCCCCGTTGAATTTAAACTCGGTTTGTGGTGCACACCAAAAAATTAATGCGCCAAGGCCTTGCTAAAGGTTTGAGTATTTATAGATGGGCAAACGGGATTTTTTTGAAAAATTTCTGTAATGTCTGAAATTTGATTTCCTCATTTTCTTTCATAGGGGCTAAAGGTACAAGCCAGAGGGTTTCCCAAAACCCGACAGATAAAAACGAAAGGAAGGGGATTTTTTGTTTCTTGGAGCGGCAAAAGATAGGGTCAGGGGTGGAGTGCAAAGGCATAAAATTTGTGTAAACTTGGGGAAACCGTCATGTTTTTAAACATTGTTTTTATCGGCTGCGATCCCCCAAAAAACAGGGGAAAAAAATTGGTGGGGATTGTTTTTTTTTGATCAGTTAGCAGTTTAAATATTAAATTTGCTCTTTGATGGTAGGCATCAAAACCTTACATGGTGATACATTTTTTAAAGTGCAAACTTTAATTGTGGCGTGTGGCCTTGTTTACCGCTGACCATTTGGGGAAAGCCATAGGCTTCGATTCAAGCCTTTATGTTTATAGACCAGCCGACCAGGGGTCCCCACCCAGCCGTTTTAAAGGTCCCCACGGCTGGGCCCCAGAGCCTGGGTGCTGAAGCAGCAGAAAGGGTTGGCGTCACGGTTCGAACCCCCTTTGTCCAAGTGAAATGAAAAATGCATTTGAGCCCTTTATTTCGCGTGTTGTCTTCCTGGGGGGTTCAGTGTTTGGGGTCGTGACTCCCATTTTTTTCGGGAGTGGTTTATCCCCCCTTTCCCTTTCTCCTCTCTCTTCTCTCTCTCCTCTCCTCTTCTCTCTCTTTGGTGGGTTTGGAATCAGTCTGTAACAAATGCCGAAGGAAAAAGGGATGAACAGCACGTGTTACTCCAGCTCTCCCCGGGCCCGGTAAAGCCGCACGATTGGCGGTTTTTAGTTGTTGGACTTCCCGCTTGCTTTCGACGAAAACGTTTTTAAAAACCCCGATAATTTTCTGAGTTCAAAAAGGGGTTTCCCCCCCCTCTGATTATTTTTTTCCCTTTTACGGGGGGCACACACCCTTCATGATTTTTTTCTCACTGCGTTTTTCGTTTTTAAAATGGTGAAACACTGCGTAACAGTCTACAATTTTTTTTTTCTTCTTTTTGCTTCTTCCTCTTTTTTGTTTTTTTTTTTTCCCCGTATCTTCTTAAATGGGGGGTTTTGGGGTTTTTTTTTTGTTTTGGTTTTGTTTTTTTTGGGGGGGGGGGGGGAGGGGAAATTCCCCTGAAAACAAGAAAAAAAAATTTTTCCAAAAATAAAAACAAAATCGAGCCCGCTTCTTTGGGGTCGGTAACTTCAAAAAAGAAAAAGATTAAAAAAAAAAAAAAAAAAAAAAGAAGTTCCGACAAAAAATTTCAAAGAGAGGGTGTCCGTTTGTTTGAAGGTATATATAGTAGTATTCAAAAAATGAAATGAAAAGTTCCCGGGTTAAAAAAGGGGTTCAAGGAGAGAGTCTTTTTCTCACAAAAAAAAAATTTATCGGAACTGTGGTTGTTAGGGGTACATTTTTTTCATGGCAAAGGGAAAGAAAAAAAAAATCTTCAAACGCGAAAAAAAAGCAGTGAAGTAGTACTGACAGAGAGGAGTTCAAAAAAGTAAGCCTTTAAATGGTGTGGTAAAAATTTTTAAAGACGAAAAAAGAAACTGATCTTCCGTGAAAAAAAATATTAGGAGGAAGATGCTTTTAGTTGGGGGCCCTAGTCAAATGCTTAGAGCGGTCTGCCGGTGAGCTAATGATTGTGGTTCTCCCCAACGTGAGGTGGGGGGGTTTTACGGTCGAAAAATTTCAGTCCCCGGGGACAAATGGGTACACGTTTGCATCAGTTCACTGGGCTAGGCAAATTACGGGATTTAAACCCTTTTTTTTTTTTTAATCAAAAAGTTTAGAATTAACGGCGGGAAAAAGTTTTCCGTTTGAAGGAGGGACCCCCATTTTTGGGGGGGGGGGGGGGGGGGGCATATTTATTAAGAAAAAGGGACACACGGGGAAAAAAATCCACAAAAATAGTCTTTTAAGGGAGAAAAACTATTTTGCTGGGGAGTGATGAATTTAGTAAAGACAAAGCAAAAAATTTTCGAAAAATAAATCTTTAATATGGGGTCTATTAGTGGGGGCGATAAATCTAAAAAAGGATAAAAATTTAACAATGATTACAAAAAAAAAAGTATTTTAAAAAAAATAAAGGGAGACAGTTACTTCTGGGGATTTTACACAAGTTTCACGTATCCACATTTGCATTTGATGAACACCCCTCATTGAAAGAAAGGTTTGATGGGGTTGGAATTCGAAATTTAAAGCCAAGTTGAAAAAAACCTCAAAAGCAAACTTTTTTTAAAATCGAAAATCTGGGGCAAAATTTTCAAGTTATCATCTATTTTTTTTTTCATACTTTTTGAAAAATAAAATTCAGATTGTTTAACATGTTCCGAAAACAAAACTGTTATCCACAGTGTTAACGAGCAAGGAAAAGGGGAAAATTTTTTGTGGCAAGTGACTCCGGTGTTCGGTCATCGTGGAATAATTGTCACAGGGGGTACCCGGCCGTTAAATCGGGGGTTAGTACCGCCTTTTGTCGGTATCCTGCGCGGGGGTTTTAAACGGAGGAGCGGATTTTGTCTTCGGAGGCGCTTCTTCTCTCTTCCCGCGTGCGTGCGCGCGCGTATGTGTTGTGTGTGTTGTGTGTGTGTGTGTGGTGTGTGTGGTGTGTGTGAGAGAGAGAGAGAGAGGAAAGGGGAGGAGCCAGAGAGAGACGAGAGAGGAGAGAGAGAGACGAGCAGAGGACAGACAGCGACGGGAAAGACGGACTAAAAAGGAAAAACAAACACATGCACGGAGAGGGGAGGACCGAGGAGAGAGAGAGAGAGAGAGAAGAGAGAGAGAGAGAGACCCGGGGGGAAAAAAGTCAGAAAGAGACAGGACAGAAGCAGGAGAAAAACAGAGACAGACAGAAAAAGAGACAGAAACGGAGAGACGGGGGGGAGGGGGGGGGGGGGGGGGGGGCGAGACAGAGACAGAGGACCGAGGAACAAAAGAGAAAAAACGGACACATGCAGAGAGCGGGGAAAGGCAGGGGTCGTTCTCCGGGAAACGGTTACCCCCGTCTGATATATCTCCTATAGGCGTCGGCGTTACAGCGAAACTAGCTATTTAAAAACCAAATGCGTAAAATCTTTCAAGGGTTAATATTACTGAAAGTACACATTGCTAATTTTTTTTTCTTGTCACTTCCGTCATAATTATCCTTTGACGCCAAGTACATTTGACAGCATGACAGCACCGGGGCAGCGCAGATACCCCCTTAACGCTCGTTACTTTTAACTGTAAGGTTCCCCTTTTGAGAAGAGATATGCTGGCAGTACAGATACTTCTCGAGTATGATAATACATTGACAGTGCTAAAACTGTACTATGTTATCAAATCCGATGACAACAGAGATACCGTTGAAAAAAGTACAAATACCTTTGTACAGATCCCGCTGAGAGTACAAAAAAACACAGTATTGTAAGTACCTTACGTATTCACTTTGACGGTTTACGATGCTATGAAAATACTGTAAAAATACAGACACCGCTTACAGTAAAAGTACATGAAATAAGTCCCGGCTCATTCACGAACAGATTTGTTTAATTTGACGTGAAGATCCCTTGCCCGGTTGTACTACGGGAAAATTAAAATTTTCCGCTACTAAACAGACAGTACTGGTCCCGAAAACACTGACAACAAAACCCACACTGCAAAATACTATGTGCTTTTGTTTTAAAAAAGGGGAATTCCTTTGGGGATACAGATCACAGATCCTACGACAGCACATAAACCTGTTCCAAAGAGATAGTGGGGTACGTTAAATTTATAGGTGTATAGATCCCGCTTGCACTCCCTTTAAAAACACAGCCACGCGGGCGATCAGATTTCGTGAGTATGCTGATACGGTGGAGTCAGATATGTGATTTAAAAGCGAAAGCAGATACTTTTTTACAGTATCTCTGATGCACAACCCCACTACAAAGAAGTCCCTTTTGAAGCACTGTTACCTCTGAGAAAAAGTTTACCTTGACCGCAGGTTTTTGCCCTGTTTACGTTTTTTTTAAACAGCCAGACACATTGCTTTCCATTTCTAACGAAAGCGATCACCTTACTCTCTCAAAAATTTTCACTTTGAATCAGAGACAAAAAACCTTTGGTCAGTTTCTCGAAAATACACCCCCCACAAATGGATCTATACCTCTCTCTCTCTCTCTCTCTCTCCCCTCTTCTCTCTCCCCCCAACACACACACACACACACCACACGCGCGCGCGCGCCCCACACACACACACACCACACACAGAGCCGAAGACAAACATTTGGCCGCGCAAACTTGCACTTTTTCAATAACAGAGCAGTCAAAACCACTAAATGTCCGATGTCCTGGCTTCCCCCACCCTCTCCCCCCCCTCGAAAAAATTAAAAAAAGCCCTATTTTTGGCCCCCCCCCCCCCCCTTCCATCCCTTCCCCCCCCTTTCCCTTTTGTCATTGTTGGGCGCTCTATCGACTAAAAAGTTTTCTCAGTGATACTACGATATCTGAGATGACAAACGCTCTAACGGTTATCTGTAACGGTACAATTACTTCTGACAGTACTACTTCCAGTGCACCTCTGATAGTACAGACACTTCCTGTCAGTCAGATGTATGACAGCACGGATGACACTGACAGTACACAAACCCATAGCGGGACAAAAAAAATGTGAAGGCAGATACCCTGAGGGTATATTTCCTTGACACCCCCGGCCAACAATTTCGATGATCAGATTTCAACATGCGCCTAAAATTTAACTGAAACAAACAAACAAAACTTTTTTCACCGTTTTGGGAGAGGGACACACCCTTTTTTTTTTTTTTTGGGGGGGGGGGGGGGGGGGGGGGCCGGGGGGGGGGGGGTGGTTATTGTGGGGGAATGCTTTAAGTGCCCCCGGTGCGCGTCCTTTCTTCGAGGCTGTTTTCACCAGCGGTTTTGATCACTCCGGGTGTGAGGGAAAAAAAGAAGGTCGGGAGAAATTTGGAGACAACGTTAAGTTAAAGCCCCTGTTGAGGTGGGCCTCGCGGTTTGTTCCGTGATTAAAAAACTGCCCCCCCCCCCTCCCCCCTCCCCCTTTTTCTCCTCTCTCTCTTTCTCTCTCTCTCTCTCCTTTCCCCCCCCTCTCTTTTCTCTTCTCTCTCTCTCTCTCTCCTTTTTCTCTTCTCTTTGTTGCTCCCCCCACCCTCTTCCACTTTTCCCGTACCCGTTTTTTAAAATCCCCCCCTCTCTCTTCTCGGGGGTGTGTGTGTGTGGGTGTGTGTGTGTGTGTGTGTGTGGTTGGTGTGTGAAAGAGAGAGAGAGGAGAGAGAGAGAGAGTGTGGTGTGTGTGTGTGTGGTGTGTGTGCGCGCGCGCACGCGTGTCAGGTGTCTGCATGTATGTTTTTTGTATGCGTGCCTGTGCACATGTGTTCGAAAGTGTGTGCTTCGACCCGGGTAGATACGCGCACGCTCGGTGTGTGTGTGGGTGTGTGTGTGTGTGTGGTGTGTGTGTGGTGTGGTGTGTGTGTTGGGGGGGGGGGAGGGGGGGTGAGCGAACAAGGCATTTGTGCTCTCTTCTCTTCTCTCTCTCTCTTTCTCTCTCTGTAATCACATTGCCAAGACGTGCCTCCCGTGTAAATCCTCTCACGGTAGTCCCACTGTCTTCCCGTTGGTTTGATAATGATTCATTCAACCCCTGACTCTTAAATATGTTGTTTTTTGGCAGTACTATGCGTCCCTTTGGCCAGTGCTGGCTTTGAGTTTATGTAGTTTTGACTATGTTCTCCTCCTCTCTCTCTCTCTCTCTCTCTCTCTCCTCTCTCTTCTCTCTCTCTCTCTTCTTTAGGCAGGGAGTATTCTACCCCGGAGTTTTTCGAATCCTACTACTTTCTATCTTTTCTCATTATCTCTTCTTCTATATTACCATCGTCTCCTCTCTCTTCTCTCTCTCTTCCTCTCTCTCTGTTCCATTCCCAAAGACGATACCCAACCGTGTAATCCCTCGCCGGTCAGTCACCGTTTCCCCCGTTGTTAGTAATGATCTTCCCCAACCCCTGATCTAAACATGCTGTATTTTGGGACGTATACTGCGGCCTTGGCCAGTGCTGCGCCTTCGAGTTTATGTAGTCTAGACTTGTTACTCTCTGTCGTCGTCTCTCGTCTCTCTGTCTGTCTGTTGTTTTTCTCTGTCTCTGTCTCTGTCTTGTCTGTCTCTCTCTGTCGTCTGTTGTCGTTGTCTGTTGTCGTCTGTTGTCTGTTTCTCTCTCTCTCTCTCTCTCTCTCTCTCTCTTCCTTCGATTGGAAGAATGGGCCCCGCAAAAATCTTAATTCTTATTAAACGAAGGGGAAAAAGGCTTCTGAGTTTGATTTCGAGTTCTCTCCTCTCTCTTCTGAATACGGTTTTAAAAGTGTCTTAAATCTTTGTTAACTTTTTTTTTTTTCTTGCCAGTAAAAGTGTGCGTGCTTGTGTGTGTGTGTGTGTGTGTGTGGTTGGTGTGTGTGTGTGTGTTTGCGCGCGCGCGCGCGTGTGTGTTCGGATGTGTGTGTGTGGGTGTGTGGTGTGTGTTGTGCATGTGGTATACTCTTATGCAATGTGTGGGGTGTGTTTTGGGTGTGTGTGTGTATGTGTGTGTGTTGTGTGTGTGTGTGTGCATGGTGGTGCAGCTTTAGTGAGTGCGTGCGCGCGCGTGTGCGTGTGTGATTTCCGTTGTGTGCATTTGCGTGCGGGGTCCGCGCGCGCGCGCGCGCCGGTGTGTGTGTGTGTGTGTGTGTGTGGTGTACGCGCGTTCGGGGGTTTTGTGTTTTTTTGTGTTTTGTGAGGTGGTGTGTGTGTTTGTGTGTGTGTGTGTGTGTGTTCCGCGCGGCGTGTGTGGATGAGTGTGGTGTGTGTGTGTGTGTGGGTGTGTGTGTGTGTGTGTGTGTGTGTGTGTGCCCGCGCGGTGCGTGGGGTTTTGGGTTTTATTATGGTGTGTGGTGTTGTGTGTGTGTTTGTGTGTGTGTTGTGTGTATGTTTTTTTCCTGATTCAGGAGTACGTGCGTGTCTGTCTATTGTTGTGTGGTGTTGGGCGTTTGTTTGGGCGTGCGTTTGTGTGTGTGTAGCATGCGTGGGGAGGTGCCGTGCGGGGTGCATGGTGCATCTAGAAATACATTAACACTTCTGTGTCACGAATTCAGGTTTTCCATTTTGTTAGATTGTTCAATCGCGGGCCCAAACCCCTTACATCTGTTTTTTTTTGTCTTAGTCGGCATAAAATTGGCGGAATTCTTTTTACACATATTCCAACAGTCGTTCACATACCAAACCGAAAACAAACATTGCTGCAAGGCAAACCTGACATTTTCAATAACAGGCCTCTACACCCGACTTGTCGATGATTTTGCCCCCCCCACCCTCTCCCCCCCCTCAAAAAAATTTTCGAAAAGTCCCAGTTTAATCCCCCCCCCCCCCCCCCCCCTTCTCCCCTCTCCTTTGTCATTGATTGGGCTCTACGACTGAAAAGTTCTCTTTTCGTCAGACAAGAATGCGAATGGGGGAGAAGGGGGATGGGGATGGGGTGGGGGCTCTAAACTAGGAAATTGTCGAAAGAGAATTACTGCCCTGGTCGGTTTTGCCCCTCTTTGTTCAAGTTTTGTCGACAGCAAAAAAAAGTTCTCCTGCTCCGGCGCTTTCCCCATGTTTTCCCAAATTGTAAAAGGGAAAAAACAAATCACGTACTCTCTGGAAACAAAAATCACAAAACCGCCGTTCGACAAAAAAATCGAGCCGGAAATTTGGGTTTTAAAAACCCGCCACGTCAAGCGGTTTTCCTTGAAACGCGAATATCGTCTGTTTTTCGGTGTCGTTTCCGCCCCCCCTGTGAGTTTGTATGGTTTGTGTGTGCGTGGTGTTTGCGCGCGCGCGGCGCGCGTGCGTGCGTGTGTTTGTGTGCGAGACCTCGCAGCATCCCGCGTTCATGGTCGTAATGGGGAGTGAATCGTCGTTTTTTTCCCTGTTGCCGGCCCAGTTCGCTGCGCAGATCTTGTTGAGGCGTGGTGTCGCTTTCCCTAGCGAGAAGTCGGTACGTTAGCATTTTTGCTTCGCCCTCTTGTGGAGGGGGGGAGAGAGAGGAGGAGAGGAGACGTAAATGAAAGGGTAGGAGAGGGGTGGGGGGAGTGGGAGTTTCTTCCAATTGCGAGTGAAATGAAAAAATTTTTTAGTTGGGTGAAAAATTTCTGTTTTGAAACGAAATAAAACTGTAAAAATTTTAAATGATAAAATTAAATTAAAAAAAAAAAATCTTCAATAAAAGTGACGTGCGGACATATTGTTTTTTTTAAGACATTTTTTTTTCGTTGACGGATACTGAAAGTTTATGAGAAGATGACGTCGAAAATGATGAAGTGATGATGGGATGATGATGTAGTGGATGTAATGAGAGGGCGAAAAGGGAAAAAAAGAAGATCGGATTAAAGAGTAATTATGTGTTTAGCAGTGCCTAAATAGCAGACGGCAGAAAAAGGTGGGAAAACAATAATTTAAAAATTTGCTGGTTTCAAAAAGAGGGTGCAGAAACACAGTACACAGGATCTGAAAAAACACACAGTAAAAAGTAATTTTTGCTTATGCCAGCCGCCCGCAAAGGGGGCCATAACGGGGGGGCGTCACCGCGTTAAAAGACACACATGTGCGCAATTAAAATACAAAGGGGAGGAGGAGAGAAGGGGGAGAGAGAGGGGGAGAGAGGAGAGAGAGAGAGAGAGGAGGGGCAGGTCAGCAACAGTTGTTTGTGGGGAAAGATAAAACCACAAAAAAAGGTCCGGTTTTTGGGCTGACCTGGACACGCCTTGACGCTGGCCCCTCACTGAATGTTTGGGGAAAAATTTTTGGCTGTTCGAAGATCACTGCCACAAAGGCTGAAATATCGATCCCCGACAATAAATGGGTACATGATTAGTTCAGCAAAATTGTTTTTTCCTTTTCCCCCACACGCAAAAAAAACCCCAGTATCAGGTTTCCCCTTTTAGATTTTGGGAAATCTGTCGAATCTTGATTAAAAAAAAAGCACACAACAATCTATTTAGAATTTTAGACCGTTTTCAAAAAAAATAGGTACTAACCGAAAAAAAGGGAATGAGATGCTCCAGCCCGAGTAAAGGGAATTACTCGTTTTGTGCTTTCGGCCCCTCCCCCCCCCTTTCCCCCCCCCCAAGTAATCCCATTCTTTAAGGCCTATTTAATTTTTACCCTCACTGCCCCAAGTCCCCCTTGGTTAAAGGGCTGGTCAGGCATAGACATAGGCTAAAAACCCCAAAAGTACATCAAAATGTTGTTATCCCCTGCATAGTTATGCGGGGATTGTCTTCGTCGTGAAAAGGGCTCCTGCGTAACTTTATCAGTCCCCCCAAACCCCCAAGCAGAGTGGGGTCCCCAGTGGCGGGGTAATAAAAAACGGTCCCACGAAATGTTCTCTTCCCCAGCTGATGCTTTTGTACAATAGTGTTCAAATGCTTCGCGTTTGGATGATCCCGGGTCTTTTAGCCAGGGTAGACGACAACAACAACAAAACAAAAAATCCCCCAAAGTGAGTTTTCTCCCTATGTTGGGGGCAGTGCGATCAAGCAAAGGTTTAGCACCGTGTGGCCAAAAGGGCCCTAAGCATTGACTTCGAGATTTTGGTGTCAGGCAGCAGCTCGGCTGTCCGTTCAACGGTAAAACAACGACGAGCTGCAGTGGGACTTTGGAAATTCTCAACAGCCCGCGACAAAACAAAAAAAGTGGAAAGTTTTTTTTTCTCTGCTCGTCTGTGTGTTGCGTTCTGGTGGTAACAATGTGGTGTAAGAAAGGTTCCCAACTCCCGCTCTGCGGGGTGTTTATCTTCGTCTCCCGGTGGGACCTTTTGGGAGATAATTACGCACTGACATGGGGGTGATAAATTGGGTATATAGGAAAAATTGATACCCCGAAAGTCACACGCGCATGCTCATTTTTGTTTCCCCTTTTCATTTGGACCTTCCTACGTTATTATACCTATCGCAAAAAAAAAAAAAAAAAAAAAAAAAAAAAAAAAAAAAAACCCCTTGTTATTTGCCTGTCCAAAAGTAGGATGAACGAATTTTTAACGGGCATTTTACTTTGTAAACGACGGGGAAAAAGGGGTATTAGAATAAATGCTTTCGCAATGTGGGTGCCTATTATGTTGTATGCCTGTTTAGAGAAGTACAATAATGAACAATGGACAGTATCGCGTAAAGAGAAACCCTAGGATTTTTAAAGCCTTTCTTTCTTTTCAAGAATTTTTACCCGAAGATCGAGACGCACAGTGTACTTTTCGGGGTTGAGAGTGGCACCTGTACGGTTTGGTTGGGTTTTTGTTTGTTTGTTTGTTTTGTAAGTCGGTTTGGGTCATGGAGATTATAAAGTTTTTTGGGGCTTGCTAACCCGAAACCCAGAAAATAAATCGTTGTGGTCCGGGGGGAAAAAAAAACAAAAACTTTGTTTGAAAAAGAAATATTCGTGTTGTACTTTTGAGGCCCGTTGAAAATTTAAAAAAAAGATTTTTTTTTTTTTTTTAAAATACGTGAGGTCTTTGTTAAGCGTTGACTTAAAAATACGTCGTAGGAAATTATGTAAAACGACAGTAAAAAAACATCTTTATGTAAATAATGTAAAAATTCATTTAACTGTTTTAAAAGGGGGAAAAACTCTCTTCGTTTGCCCAACTGGTTGTGTGTTGAGGGCGGCGTGGGCGAGGATCTGACACATGCAAATATCGAAACTACCGAGTTAAAGTTCAGAGGGGGAGTAGGGGAGGAAGGGAAAACGTGCGATAGAACCCTTTAAAACCCCTCCCCCCTCTCCCCCCCAAAAAACTCCCTCCCTCCAACTCCATTTTTTCCCATTTTATCTTGTTTAAAAACTTTAAAAAATTAAAATTTAAAGACCCACCCCCCGCCGTTCACACACACACACACACACACCACACCACCCCAACAACCCCACCCCACACACACAAAAACACACACCACACATACCAAAAAGCACGCACCAAAACACACCCACGCTCTCTCTCTCTCTCTTTTTTCTCTCTCGTCTGTCTGTCTGTCTTTTGTCTCTCTCTTCTCTCTCTCTCTCTCCTCTCTAACACACACACACAACATACACACCAACACAAGGGTTTTTTTTTTTTGGGGGGTCTGAATATTATAGGGGAAGGACTTAAAACTGAAGAACAACAATACACACACACAACCACACCCCACACACCACCACACCCAACACAAAAACCACTCACATACCCCAACACACACACACACACACACAAACCCCATCACCAACACACACAACACAAAAATATAACACCACACACACCTACACACACACACACCCCACACCCAATACACACACACTACACACCACACACACATAGACACACACATAGACACACACCACACCACACACACACATATAACACACACACACACATACAACCACACACACCACAACACACATACAACACATATACAAACCACAACTACACACACCATAGACACACACAATACATAAAACACCAAACAACACACACTATAACACACACCCACACCACACCCACACCAACACACACATACACACAAATACACACACATACACACCACCACACCACAACCACACGCACGCACGCACGCCGCACGCACGCACGCACAAAACGCCGCCGCGCGCACCCACCACACCACACACACCACACAACACACGCCATTTTTTCCGGTAAACAATCCCCAGTCAAAAAACAGCGCGGGGTTGTCCCAACCCCTTACCATCCCCCCCCTCTCCTTTTCCCGCCCCCTCTCCCCCTCCCCCTCTCTCTCTCTTTTCTCTCTCCTCTCTTTCTCTCTCTCTCTCTCTCTCTCAGAGCACCCTTTTGCCAAAAACTATGTGGGTGGTTCCAATTCCGGCTTTTTCTTTGGCTCCATTTTCGTTTGAAACCCCCTCCCCCCACCTGCCCTCACTGCATGCAGGGCAAATTAACCAGACATTTTTTGTCGCGGGGTGGAGGTAACGGTGCGCTGTCATTTGCTCGTGCTCACCTATTCTGACCCTTGCTTCTGGAAGTGAAGGAACAGTATTTCCAAAAATAATAACAAAAAAAATCCCTCCACAGTTTTATCCACGATATGAGAAACCCCGGGGTATTGACGAAGGAACGAGCACTTTTGACTGAAAAACGGCTTTGCCGAAATCTGAAGGGTAAAGGGGAGAGGGCGTCTGTATGCGTTAGCGCAGAAAGAGAGGGAGAGGGGAGGGAGAGAGAGGAGGGGAGGAGGAGAGGAGACGACGACGAGGCAGGACAGAGAGAGCATGGTAATAAGCTTTTGGCGGCGTAAAGGAAAACAGGGTTTATGTTTTGGGCTCCTCTCTCAGACAGAAAAGGGCAGTGTGGGGTTGTTTTCCCGGCTGAAAAAAAATAGGCTGAAAAAGAGATTGTATCCCTGGATTTTTACGAAATTTTTTGGCAGTCGGAGTCCCGGGGGACCGTGGAGTTCATTGTTGTTGCGTCCCCCAGCTCGACGTGGGATGAAGAAATCGTCCCTGCATCCGTGTTTTTTCTAGCTCTCTGGGGTCGCACAGGTAGGAAAGAAAGAGGAGAAAAATATTGGTATGAGGTCAACAATGGATCTTCAATTACCCTC